>BMAO01017165.1:0-103178 GCA_019973975.1 Trichonephila clavata
TGGGTCACACATATTGAAAGTTTGCGTAGCACCGAATTAAAAACTTCCAACCAAGTACAGTCTTCATTAATTCAGTCTCTTCCTCTTTGTTCTTGCGGAGCTGGTTTAGAAACCTGTACAATGAAGCTCAACTTGTATAAAGCTGCATAGAGAAAAAATGACAAGCTTCATCAAGAATATTTTTAAAAAGGTAAAGCAGGAAGTATACTTATCCCCACAAAATATCAAAAGAATTAAACTATAGATTAATTTCAAATTATTACCAGTAATGAACATTAAGTAACATATTTTTATGAAGTTGGATGGATACATTTTCCCATCAATCAATAATTCTCTTTCCCCCCAAAAAAAATGAACCATAGAGAAAGAAAGGCAACCCTCAATAAGGGAGTTGGGGCTCTAAGGAAGCCTCTGGTTTAAAAGGATTAACCAATGAAAGCCGAGCTCTTCACCAAATATAAATCCTGGAAGTTAACAGAATGATGCACAGAAAAGATCATACGTCGGAAAGACGTGTATATACGTCCAGGGCACTTAATGCTTTGGCTGAATAAGACGTTTATATACGCTGGTGGCACTTAAGAAAAAGTCATTAAGAAATATTGTAGCTTTAGTGAAGGAGCTGAATCAATGTTATTTGTATAGAGGGAGGTGCAATGAAAATTATGGTTAAATATTGAAAGCTTGAGAAACACTGACAGTTAAAACATTATGCTACGTTTAAAAACTCAATGTTTACGATAAAGAATGTGTAACAATTCCACCATTTTCTTACTTTTCTTCATTATGACCTCCCTGTTTTCGATCGTTCTCTTTTTGTGTATGTTTTTTTCGTCACTTTTTTCGTTTTTCTGATTCCAACTTGCTTTTTTTTGTGTTTTAAAGATGTCTGCACCGTCACTCTAAAAAAAAAACCCTGGAATGTTTCTTTCAAGTTTCGTTTGGCTTTTTGTTCCTTGTGAGAAAAGCAAAAATAAGAGAATTTAAACAGATACGATTCATTTGTTATTCTTCTTGAGAAAGACAGATAGGAAAGTCTTCTCTATTCTTCTAAGATTGGAAACAATACCTGTAGAATTTAATTTAATTCCACAGAGAGTTATCACTTTGCTTTTCATCTTAAAGAGAGTTTCATCATCTCGTTGAACAAATATCATTCTACCTTTAAAAAGATGATGAATAGCCTTCAGGGGAAGAAATATTTTCAATCATCCGGAATACTGCTTATACAGATAAAATGTTCAATTTCCTCATAGCTGATAATTATTTAAACCATGAAAATTATGTCTAACTTATTAATAAGATTAAAATTGCAATGATCTACTGCTTATCAAATGGAATATTTAAAACAAACAGGCACTGAAAATGATTGATTTTTTCTCCTCATTCCTTAATTTAATATTGTGCATATTGCATTATTTTATCAAAAAATTGTATAATTAAAAGAAAATTTAAAGTAGATTTGTTTTTCTCATGACCGTTAGAAGAAAAACAGCATATAATAATTTAATTCTTAACAATAGAATTTCATATTATTTTAATGAAAACACTAATAATCATCAAATACAAAAAAAAATTAAATAATTTATATTTAGAAGTTAGAAATCCCTTGTTACATCAAAAAACTCATTTTACGAAACAAATATCGTTAAAACTGATAATGTTTTCTTTAAGCCCACATGAGAAATGAATGTAATGAAAAAAATAGTACTAAGTAATTTTAAATGTTAAATAAATAAATTATTCCTTAGTGTGTTTTATATTGTTAAATAAAGGCATATATTTGAGAAATGTAGCTCTTTAAAACTAAAATATGTGTATGTTAAAAAAACGTTTGAAAAAACCCATTTAAAATTTATTGTTTAATACATTCTTAATCATTATTTAAAAGCTCTCTTTTTTAAACTCTTACTTAATTCTATTTTAAATAATTCATGAAACTTTTGTGGAAATAAGTAGTTTAATTATATATTATTTATTGGTGTTTTTTATTGTTTGTAAGGCTACTATTATTGTATTATTTCATAGATGAATCATTATTTGTTTTCATTGTTAGAAATACTGTATTTAGGTCATTTTTAACTGAAGTAAAAGATTATGATTAATACCTTGATATGTGTTTACAATAAAACTTGTATGAAAATGTTTTTAGCCATAAAAATCCGATTATATAAAAAAGAAATTAATTTCAAGAAGCTCTTTCTTAGCAAGTACAATTATTAGGATTAAATTAGTGTATTAATAACGTTATTATTTGTAGTATTTAACAAATTTAATTTTTGCAAAATCTATTCAGAATTTTCCGCTTTAATGTTTTCTATACATTTTATATTTTTCTAAGATAAATTCAACAATACTTTTTTCGTGCGAAACGTCTGAGTTTCAAACCAATTAATAAACCAAAACTTTAATTTAAAATATTTTTCATCATGTTTTGAAATAGTAAGTGATATTTTTTATCCTGCTTAAACAAAATAAGGAAAACTGTACAAAAGACAGATTATTAAAAACTTTGAATTAAGATTATTTTTTTAATTGAATGTACGTATAATTTTTGAATTGCACATTATCAAACTAAACACACTATTTAGTGTACATGACAATTATTCTGAAACTCAATATTAATTAGACAACTGTAGATATAAAGGGATTACATGAATTTGAAAAGTCTATAATGATCATATATGATCTACTAATGTTTACCACCATTGGTTGTGTCATTGCAAAATTTTTCATTGCAATATTAATTGTAATAAATTTATTAACAGTTTAAAGATTTTTTTATAATTAATTTGTCTGTAATTTAAAAATTTTCATTTTGATGTAAATTATTTCACTTTTACACTTTTCGTACATTTGTGAGCATGTGTTTCAAAAGTATTGATATTAAAACGTTACTGGAAATTAATTTTTTAAAAAAAAATCTTATATTTGCTAAAACATCTTTGAGCTACACTTAAAATAGTCTCGCATTGATGGCACGTGTGTGCTTTTCTGCAATCCTTTCGACAGAGGGTATTTATTGGAATTTCTGTTTAGAACAGGTATTTTCTTTCAATTTCTTTCGGCTCACTGAAGTGCAGAATTTGTTAACAAATAGATATAAAAATACATTCACACGAATTTTAGCATGTGTACAAACTATACTGTATGTGCATTACGGTGCAAATTGGTTTAAGGTATGTATTTATTATGGCAAATATTTAATACCTGAGTAATTAAAATGCTACATTCTATGTAATGTGCTGATTAACATAACATATAAAAATTGGGTATTGCAAGGGTTTTGCAATAAACTTTTTAAATAAATGAATAAATAATAATAGTTACAATGTTTCAAAACATTTTTATCACAATCAATCATAGTATATTTCATTTAGACAAAAAATATTATGGATAATTTATATTTAGTGGCATGTCCTTAGGTTGTAATTACATCATGAATATGAAACACTGTAGACTGACCTTTTGTAGTTCGGATAATCATATGTACGTTTCTACGAGATTATTTATTTGTGTGTGACGTTTGAGATAAATAAAGGTAGCGTGATAATTATTAATTTAAATATTTAGTTTATTTACGTCACAGCTATTAATTACTGTACATACATTGAGGTTGTTAAAAATATTTTTTAGATTATTAGAGTCTAAATTCAGTTGCTTGTTAGGGAAGAGGACACATCCATCTCTGCGAAAATTTTCTAAGCGTCTTTCTCTCTCTCTGCCCTCTCTAGGGTATTTGGGATGATAGCGGTCTGCCCTTTATCCTCGATTTACATCCGGTTCTTGGGTGGTGTAGGGGGGTTGTACGTGATGTCAAAGGTTGCCCTGGTGATGTCCAAGACTAGACCACGCTATATTTTATGGGTGCCGGTGTTCATTGAACATGGGGATCATTTACACACAAATAAGCCGATTTACAGCTGTGTGGTTGGAAACGTTACAGGGGGAAAATCCTGAAGTTTTTTCTTCAATATGACTCACATCTTCTTCATGCGGTATACATCGGGGGAATTGGTCAGCCGAAGGAGTAATTTGAATTTAGCGTTCTTAAGCCCAACAGTGGGGACCTTTGCTGTAAGGCAAAATACGAAGTCTACTTGGAAAACAATGTCATCCAGAAATATATTGTCGACTGATGCAACCATAATTTCCACGTACCACCGTGTATACTTCAAAGATTTTAAACATCATTGACTATTTTAAAGATTCTTCAATGAAAAAATCGTGCTTGATACGTGCTCAATGAGATATCCGAGTTTGGTGTACCAAACTCGGATATCTCATTGACCATGAGAAACACAAAGCAACCATTCACATTAAATAATACACTTTCCATTCAGAATGCCCGGTTGCAATCTGAAAATCTGCAAAGATTTTTTAAAATTTTATTTGAGATTAAAAGAATTATTTTGTTTGTTATTTAAGTAAATTTAATTTAATGTTTCAGGAGTTTGCTAAACATCCGAAGAATTTTATTTTACATTGAAATCATATAAATTACGGATAATAATAACAAGTTCGATTAAAAATATACATAATTTTGGTAATGCATAAAAATATACGTAACAATTTTTTTAAATATTTTTCCAAAGGAAGTAATTTAGAAATATTGAATAATTTGAAATGAATAAAAAATAAAATAATGTTTCGAAGAAAAATTACTAAATTTATGCAAACGTAAATTATTAGATCAAATGCAAATGTTTAGTCTATTTGTTTACAGAAACTTTTTTTCTTCTTATTTTGAACTAATGCATCTATTTAAACACATTATTCAAAATCATGTTTTCTGATAAATGTTGAAATATAATTTTATAATTTATAATTTTATAAAATATAATTTTTTGTTAATTATTTAACTAATTTTAGTTTCGATTGCAAGAAAATTAAACTTTTTTAGATATTTTTAGATATGCATTCTTCACATATTTCTGTATTTCAGAAATAGAAGAATATTTGAGTACGTATAGTAAGGAATGGTAGAATCATTTGATACGTGGTTAATTTAACAAGCACTATAAAACTGCGCATAAGAATCAATGAACACATAAAGCTAACATTGAACAATACAAGGAATCTCTTAAATTTTAAAAAGTACTCAAAGCGTCACGATTTTAAATGCTCTATTAAAAAAATCAATCTTTTATATCGGTATTATATTTAAAATAATAAAACAAAAACAAAATTCTAATACTTTTGTGAACTTTTTACAAGAATTCCTTTTTCCCATTTAAACTATACTTTATTCTGATATTTTTCTTTTTGATTTTTTGTAGCATAATAATCACTAATATAGAATTTATTTCAATGTTATGCTTATGCTTTTCTTAAATGCTTGCTTCCATATTTTCATTAATAATAGTAAAGAGCATTAGTACATTTATTATTGAACTTAAGGAATTAAAGTAAAAATAAAAATGTGTGTCTGTGTGTCGAATTCCTAACAGATTCTCAAACAGATAAATTAGGTTATGGTAATATTTAATAAATATATTGATGGATCAAGACTGGAATTATTTTCTTATTTTCTTACATGTGTCTGTAAACCATTACAGAAGCACCAAGAGTTTAACATTCTAATCACTTTCTTCTGGCGAAAACCATGTCTTGATTATATTTCAAACTAATCATTGCTGTATTTCCTCTCGGAACCACGAACCCGTACAGATGTCGTTGTAAATTGAGAGGCATGACTCTCTCTGAATCATGTCTGGAAATGAGAATTAGATAAATTACGTAAATGGGTTCCAAAATTAGAAACATTTTGCTATAAATACAACGCAAATCATTATAATTAGGAACTCTTCTTCAAAGAGAAATCTTCAAATGAAAAGTAGAGACTGCTAATCAATTCATTTCAAGTGTCACTCGTGAATGAATGTGAAATTCAAATAATTTCATTGACAATTAATTAAAAACCATCTTATAATACATAATTAATATAACAAATAGATTAACAAATGTAAATAATAAATTTATTATATAAATAACATAATAAATAAAAGTGCATAAAAATGAAAATAATATAAAACAGTATAATTATAAAAAAAGTTGTGTTAAAGCAAAAATATTCCTATCTTCAACTGAAAATTAATGACTACTCATTTAGATATAGATATAATTGATATCAGAATAATAGAGAGATAATGTAATTCAAAATTATTCAGTTTTTCTTTGTAATAAAGGCTATATTAAATCTTTAGTAAATTATTTACTTAAAGGAATTATCTTTTAAATACACACCATCAAGCCTAAACATTATAAACGCCTCCAAGTTTTTCAATTAACTTCTCTGGATGACGTGGAAGTCATATGATTAAGAGGGAAAGGTATTGAACTGCTGCTGGAGAAAGTAAACAATAATTCTTGCTCTTACTTTTGCAGATGAGGGGAAAGGTGGCTCGTCTAAGTGAATTTGACAGAGGGCAGATTCCCAAAAACTCGGAACGAGTATCTCCGAAACAGTATGACTGCTATGTTGATCGAGTTCTGCAGTTTTTAGTGTTTATGCAAAGTAGATAAATAACGGTGAAACCAGAAGTAGACACAGAAGGGCTGTTGTCGGAAATCTACGAATCATTAAGGAAAAAGGACGTAAAAAATCGTCCCGCTTGGTAAGCAAATTAGGCGCTAGACCAGTGCTTCTCAAACTTTAAATGTTTGCGACCAAATATTCAATCATAATTTTCACTGCCCCCCCCCTCCAAACAATAAGAATGTATTGAATTAAAAAAAACTATACTTTTGCGCTAAAGCTACAGTACGACTCTAATCTCTTAACTGAAACCGGCGTAGGTAAACGTCTCACTCAGCCAAAGCGTTTATTTCCCATACCGTATATATACGTTTTTCCTAAGTATGATCTTCTATTCGCTCTGCTATCCATAAAATTATTCCGAAGGCTTTGGAATGCAATCAAATGACATTGACTGCGTGTGTGTGTATGTGTGTGTGTGTATAAAGGATTTACTTATATCAGAGAAGATTTTGCTTATTTATACCTTTTCATTTCCTCCCACAAATACATCACATATTCTGGTCTACTTGTAGAACGGTGGCATTGGGGAGCAAATAACTTAACTTTTATATTGTTATTTGAGGGATTAATTATATACCATACTAATTATCATAATAAATGTTAATTTCTGTATATTATTTTATATGACAAGACCAGGGTTAAAGGTGATGATTAAACTTGTACTTAACTTAGCATTGTTAAATTAATTATAAAATACATTGTGTAGAACTGATACATTTATAAGTGAAATTTATTAGTGTGAATGTGTATTTTATTTTTTATTATGTCAGAATGTATTTCTCTTCCTACTTATAGTAAATCAATATTTTTTTAAAAATAATCTTTTGTTTTGACTTTTCAATATATGTTCCGCCCCCCCATCCCCGCGTAGAGTTATTTTGCCTCCCTTAGGGGGTACGCCTCACAGCTTGAGAAACGCTGATCTAGATTGTGGCTCAGCTTACATTCCAATTTTATGCAGTTTGAAGTACAAGTATTTCGGAACATACAATTCGGCTTAAACTGTTCAATGGGGGGGGGGGGTTGCACAGTAAGCGTCTCACTCGTGGGCCTCTGTTGACCAAGTGTCATTGACAACTACGCCTAGAATGGAATAAGAAACATTAAAACTTGACCATAAATAAGTGGAAGAGATAAACAACTGGTTGGATAAATCACGATTTATCGTTCTTCACGCTGACGTTTGAGTCAAATGTGCTTTCTAAAACAATCGAACAGTCACTCTCTCCATGAGCACAAACTGGAGATGGCAATATTATGCATTGAAGAACGTTCTCTAGGACCATAAGTTTGGATCGAAAGGACCATGAAAATTGTAGACTATCTGAGCATAATTGTGGTTCAGTGGCTCCTAGTAGCGTTACGTACACCCCGTGCATAGCTGTGGGGCCAGGGATTCTAGAGGGCCAAAGCTTGACTGATGTCAAGTACATAATAGGGCTTAGGGCTAAAACCTTACTTTGCAAGGGAGCCCTATTTTTCTCTGTTACGCACCTGATCTCCCCTAATATGGCTTCTAGAATATGATCTTCTAGCAGGACAGCGTCTTACGTTCAAAGGCTAGAATTGTGTTAGAATTGTTGGAAAAGCTTACAGATTAATTCGAATTAGTATCCTGGACATCTAACTCGACAGATCTTAATCTGATAGGGCACGTTTGGGTTTTCATAGAAAGGCAGCTCAGAGATCTTCACGTCGGAAAATCTCGACTTTTCGGGACCGCTGCTTAGACAATTAGCACAAAATGGCTCCAGTAGTATACCAAGAACTTGTGGTATCCATGCGAAGGCGAGTTGCAGCTGTTTTACAGGTAAAAAGTGGTTTAACGTGTTATTGAGTAGGTGTTCGTATCGTTTTGACTCTTCGTTGTATAAAATTTGCTTTTGTGTTGATTTAATATGCGTATTTTCATCTTCTTTATTTGCAATATTTTTTGAAAAAAGTATAAATTGCAATTTTTTTTAAAAAAAAATATTTACTCTAGCAATAATAAAATGATCGCATAAAAATGTTCATGTAAGATACTCAAGTAATTAAAACTGATAGGAGCGAACAATAAATTTCTTTCTCATAAATTTTCTCAGAAAGTTATCAAAAAAAGTATATTTTTCTTTCAAAACTTTCATTTTATTGTCATGACTGAATTCTGTGATAGTAATTATAAATGCAATGTACAAAACTTAAAATAAAAGTTCAGCACAGTACTTGTCTTTATCTGTGTCACTTAATTCCGCTCTAAATTTTAGAAACCTAAATGTAAATTATTTCATACATGCCACAGAATATTTGCCTTTAAAAAAAAGACCTCACATAAAAACTCATTGCACGCAGCATATGCAGTTTCTCTATTTAAGGCGAATTTGAAAACTTTTGCATCGCTGTATCATGTAATAATACAAAATAAAAATATTCTAAGTGCATGAATATCAGTGTTCATGTTTACAGTCCATTTTTCTTATGTGAATATTAGATGGAAATGTTGCACATTACATATTTTTTTACTGACAATACTTATTTTACCACTAAATTTACAGTGACATTTTCTGACAAAATATTTCTCGCTTCTTCTTTCACTGTCCTAAAAAGAATACTCTCAAAATATATTTCAGAAATATCTAAAAAATTCACATATGGTCCTGTCAATTTTATTCGGATCCTTGAAAATTATCTTCATTTATCACTAAATAGATCCCTCCCCTAGTTGTGGTTGACAGATTTACTGACAAATAATAAAATTCTTTCAGTAAAATCTAAGATTCATATTAAGAGTTTTTTATTATTCAGGTAAAATCCACAATCCAAGTACTCTAACCAATTACTAAATATTTTAATCTTAGTAGCTCAGTGTGACGTTTAGTCTAATGTATTTATTTTTCCACTCATTTGATGGCAAAAATCGTTGTTCTAACTAATAACAAACAATTAATGCAATGCCGATTTCTTTATCTTATGTGGGGCCTCTTAAAATTGAATAATGATATATAGATGTGTTTTGATTGGAGACTTTATTAAATTGTATTTTTTGAAAATATGAATTATTTTGCTGAGATATGCATTAGCTGTACTGTGATTAGCTATTAGTGTGTATATTATGATGAATTTGTTTTATAAAAATCTTACTTAAACCCTTACTTGAACAGTATACTTCGAAGAACCTAAGTAATGAAAATGAGTCTATTATTAAAAAAGTGTTTACAAATACTACTTATAAGATGTTTGGACAAAAGAGAAATAGTTAAGTTTTTAGATAATTCCCTCAATTATAGAATTTTAAACTATTATCCATTTTTTGTACCTTTAGTTACTAACTACTACTTACAAGATATTTTATAAACAATGCAGGTATTTTGTAGGAATTAAGAAAAAAAATTTCGAACTATTTATGCATTTATGTTTCTCTTACAAATAAATTGAGGGAAAAGAATATATTTTCTAAAATAGTTACCACCTGTTTTGATATTATTTCAAAAAAGGCTTTATCTTTAATATTCATGCATAATTTAAATTCGAAAGACTTCATTTTTACTGACGAGATCATTTAAAAAGCAGATAAAAAGGTTTCATATTTTTATTTTGCTTCTCGAAAACTTTTCCGAGTGATTTTGAGAAATAAATTTATATGTATAGAAGTATTCATATGTATAGAATATTAATTTAAGCTATCTATGTAAGTGGAAATGACATGCTTGTTTTGTAGCTTAACGTAGGTAGGCGTATGTAATTAGTAATGGTCAAATAAATCATAGTGGATATGGCATGGCACATGTTAAACTGGGGCAGCATAGAATTAATTAAAAAGGTTATTGATATACTTACCAAAAATTTAATTTTATATATTTTTAGTACTATTTTAAATTACTGACTGCATCTCTATACTAAGACAAGATGGGAAAAGGAGTGATAAGAATTAGTATAAGAGTTATATTTTTTTGTTAGGGTATCTGACTGCTTACGACGACATTTTTTAAAAAAAAATAGAGATATGGAGATTTTTTTGGTGTTTTTAGGTTTTCTCAGTACATTTTAAGAAAAATATGCTAAAATTTAGCAGAGGAAAAGAAACTATTATTACTAAAATGGGAAAAAATGGGTAAAAATTTACAAAAAATAAAATAAACGCGGCCCATTCTGTACCAAAGGTTTATGAACAATTTTTTTTGTCCAGTTCTGATGTGTGGTTATGTTATTCAGTTTTAAAATGACATTCAGGATAACAGATATTTTCATTTTAACAAAAACTACAGCACTTTATCTCAGTTATTATATGAAATTGCTTAAAAAACAGTGATTATATTAACATAAGGGACTGTAAATTTTGTAATAAAACAGTGATTGATAAATCTGGAGGTTAGAATACTTGTACAGTTATACGGAACTTACACAAAAAATTTCAGTTGATTATTTTCAAAACTTTTTGAGCAATCGCTGGCCCCGTTTGAGTATTTAAAAAAAAAAACACATTTCGAGTAAAACGCGTTTTAACGTATGATATCTTGCTTAAGGTAATGGCATCTGCTTTTACTAAAACACTTGTAGTTTTTGTTCGAATGAACGTGAAATAATAAACTTCGTATTTTTATAAAGCTAATAAGATGGCCTATAATATAAAATCATAAAAAAATGTGTCAGTTTTTGGCAAAATTTACAATTTTAGGGTAGTCGGATACCTTAAGCCTACCTTTTTGAGGAGATTGCAGTTGTTTAAATTTAGAATTTCTCTGGTAACTGGTGTTTGGGAATGATATTTATATACATGCAACCTTCCGTACGTTTCTGAAATCAAAACTAGACTATATCCATTATGAATAACGAAAACCCTGAGTTTGAAAAATTTTCAGTTCCATTTTAACTTTTAAGACTGTAATTGACTATGTTTTGGAACTGGAGATCGTTAAAGAAATTGAGTCATTTTCTGATAAAATCCTTCTTTGCGGAATCATTCCCATTAACAAAAACGGGTTGATTTGGACGGATGATTTGATCGTACATTTTTCCTTTTTTATTTCCGACAAATGCATAATCTGTAACAGATAGTATTTAATTTACATTCATTTCTTAAGTTATATAAGTTTTTCCTTTTATAATTTATATTAACTTAAATGTATAAAATATTGTATAGTTGTAATACTTTGTAACTGGTCTATTCGCGTTCTTCCTACTAATAGTCCTCTTATAGAATATTGGGTCTTTAAAAATTATTCTTTTGAAAACTTTCTCCTCCGAAGAAGATGTGATTATGCAAATCAAGGCTTGTATGTAAAGGTTAAACTTTCGAGTAAGAGGGAAAGTTTAGAAGCTAAAGAACAGTGTGAAGATTAACATAAAATAAAGTGAGGTTAGACGAGAGCATTTCGTAAATTATTTGATTAATATTGAGATTGACGATTCAGTTAATTAGCTGTTAAATTGGATTTTATCCGTTTGAATTGGATTACTTTAGAAATTATCTTCAAATGTAAGGTGTATTGACTGGGCGTGCTAAGTGTAAGTGATCTGATTTATTATTTATCTCATCTGCTTCACGATTGCTCTTATATTTGTCAATTGGTAATTGCTATCAACTTAGATTGCTGAATTTGTGTTGTTGTTGAGAATAGTAAATAAATTGTTTTGTTTTGACTATGGCTAGTTTTCCTTCTAACACTCGCATGTTAATGGATGGGATAGCCCATCTATTACAAATTTATTTTCTTGTTTTCTCTTTACTTCTTGAATACATTTTAAGATTTTTTTTTCAGCTTAGAGATTTTATGCAAAATTACTTAAACTTGAACTTAATAAAGAACGCGGGTTAATATCTAATGCTTTCGGATATATGAAAAGCGCCATTTTCTAGTGAACATATTTTATATAATGAGGAAGAAATTCCTTAAACTATTTTTAATTGTTTATGGTTTATTTCCCACGAGGAGGAAAACTATTGGAAAACAATACTCAGCTCTTCAACTTGCAGCGTACAATAAACTTTAATTTTCCATAGAAAAAAATACTAATACTTCTTTCATCAATTATTGCATATCAGTCAAAAAAAGGAGTTTTGAAAGATAAACTTTACGAAAAGAAAACATTAATAAGAAACCTGACTATCTCTGACAGCGCTTGATTTTCCACACATTACTTACACCACAATAAGAATGCAGCTTTTAAAGATTTTGTCTCTAAATTCAGAATTATTTAACGCTGGAGTAGGCAGCCAATATATGCGGAATGCCTACTTTCTGAAGTCCTTCAAATAAAAGGGGCCCTTTACGAAACCATTCGGCCGTGAAAAGATGATACAACCGCGAGACGCCTGCCATTCTTCATCGAATTGCCTTTCAGCGGACAACAACCGCTTTTCCTTGTCATGTGAGCTTTCTCGAATTTCTTATTCAGAAAACAGAAGCTTTACATTCAGAATGACTCTCTTTGAAAGGCTGAGAGTAAAAGGGAGCTTGATAAAGTTTATTTTATTTGAAATTAAGTTGTTTCGACTTATGATGAAGGAATAGCTATAATATTAATTATTTAATGAATGTAGTTAATTTATATAATACAATAATTCTATTCTAAACTTAAAAAATGGGTTGGTTTTAACTAACGGTACATGTAATAAGTTGTAAGAAGAACTTCTATTTTTTTTTCTTTAGAGCATGCAAACATTAATTTTCCATTACTTTACGAGATTATTAATTTCATTTGCAAAGGTTCTCTTTTTGATATTTTTAGGTTAAGAATGGGAATGGAGAAGGTGTCATTGAAATGCTTATTCCTGAGAGCTGAGAAATGGAATTTTCAATCACTTGTGTGTGAGTGTGAAAAAAAATAAACTATTTTAATTGAATAAACAAAACATTCAAAAACACAGTAATACACGTAATAGACATAAATTATAAACATTCTTGATAAAATATCGAGCCTTGGTGTTTTGTTAACGATAGTATTTATTTGTAAATACACAAATTGCGTATATGAGTTTTCATTCTATGATTGTTAAACAAAAATTGTGGTAAAAATAATTAATTAAAAATAATTCTTAATATAAGAATAAAATGACTAACGAGAAAATTAATGCCATAGTGGTAAAAGCGTTTAGTGCTTAGTACTACATTTTTACTTTAACTCTGCCTTTTGGAATAGAACTTGTAAGAAATTATAACAATTCATATCGAGCACCTCACGCTTTTACCTCAAAGACATTAATTTTCTCGTTAATCATTTTATTCTTATATTATGAATTGTTTTTTTTTTTTTTACTTTCCAGTAAAAATTACTTTCCGTTTTTATTTACTTTCCAGTTTCCAATTGTATGATTCTTCTGTAAAATAAATCGATGGGGCTTAGACATGGTGAACAAGCAGGCCATAAAATTAAATCATGACGTCCAATCCACCTTCCGGGATATTCCCTGTTCTAATATTCCTGAACAGGATGAGCATAATGCGGTGAGCATCCATCTTGTTGGAACCACACATTCTTGTACATGTTGAGTGGCGCATTTTCCAGCAGGTACGACATATTGTTTCGAAGCAAATTCAAGTATTTGGCTCTATTTAAACCTTTTGGGTTACTCAAACGATCCAATTATTTTTCCGTTTAATATTTCGGTTCTCATGTTGTTTTTTAATTGAAATTGGCAGGTCTTCGCGCAGTAATAGCGGGTTTTCCACATACTATCCATGCAAGTTATGTAATTTGAAATATCCAATCCTAAGATTCAGTTATTAAAAATGAAGTCATTTCGTGTGTGTGTAAAGAAAACAAAATAGCTATTATTATTATGGATAGAAATATAGCAATCATTTTTGAATTATCACTATATTAATTATCTTTTAAAATAACTTGCTAAGAGAAAAATGTAATATTTTTCTTTTTATGAAGCGTCAAAGTTAGGTGATATTATTTTCTCAAATCGGCTCAAACTGCGTTAATTTTAACTCATTTTGGGCTCCATTTGTGACTGTGATTAACAGCTTGGTTATAAAGATCACGTTAGTGAAAAAATCACTCAAAAATCATTCGTAATATTCATGATTTGTTACGAAATATTTCATAATTATTTGAGAATATAATTTTTAATAACCAATATAAATGCATGAAATCATATTTATCACAGTACAGTGTGGTGTCACCTCTAATTAATTGCATACAGATGGCGCTACCACTTGTTTCCCATACTGTAAATAGTTAAACCATTTACTGCATATAGGTGTCGCCGCCATTCGCCTACTATACTGTAAGTAGTTTGCCATTCTGAAAATAGTTACCCCTATTGTAAAGCGCCATCACTAATTCATTGCTTACAGGTGACGCGGCCACTCGTTTCCCTTGCAGTAAATAGTTTACCACTTACTGCCTATAGGTGGCGCGGCCATTCCCTTGGCTCACTGTAAGTAGTTTCCCATTCAGTAAATAGTTACTACTATTAAATTGACCACCTCGCAGAAACCCACCGGTTGCCTTTTTTGAACTTAATATTTTTCCCCTACTGGACATTGCGCCACTACACACCACTACACACTCATCACCCCCCCTTTGGTCAGACATCTGAACCATCTCCACTTCTCATCATCCAATAGGAAGACGCTCTCTCTTCTACCAGATTCCTGACCCGGAAACCAAGATCATCGCCTCAAAGCCCCGCCTACCGGCCTGCTGCCGCTCGTCCAATGGCAAAGCACCTACTCTCCAACATGATAATCCTACTTCACAATGTCATCTAATGAACTTTTTCTAGACAGATACGGGTCTGAGGGTTCCCTGAAACCCATGTACCTAAAAAAATATTCATATATTCGTAGATACTACTATAATTAAAGTAGTTTGTATATATAATGATAAATTCCAAATAATTATGATTAGCTTGCCCAGCTCAGTTGCTTCATTTTACGGAGCATGTCGATTTGTAGGCCCCAACAGTAAGAAAGTGGAAATCATTTTCAACATAACCGAAATAATGGAAAATTTATTTGACTTAAAAAAATGCAAAGAATTGAATTAGATCATTCAGTAATTTTGTAACAATGCGTAACAAAAAAAATATTGCTTATTTTAAAAAAAATGTAGTTATTAAATTCATCATGTTTTTTGTATATAATGACTCTATACCTCAATTAAAAATGTATATTATTTTATATATCTCCAAAATAAATCAATTATTTTTAATGCCTTTTTTATACAGAATTTCAGATTCAAAAATAAAAAATCACTGAAATCCATGCAGCAGGTTCAAGTAAGGAAGAATCGTATAGCGATGTTTCTTATATACTAGAAAGTTAGTGTTTTATAAATACAAAGACACATAATTTTAAAATATTAGTTTTTTTCCTAAAAGTTTAGTTGATTCGTTTCAACAAAAATCTTCATTTTTTAGTCCTTTCTAGCACAAATGCCTAAAATGATATCAGTATACGAGAGGGTCCTAAAAAAAATTATATCGCTTTTGTTTTTCTTAAATATTTTTCTACCATGATACTGTAAAATTGTTAACGGAACAGAAAGCTGTTTATCATTACTTCACTTCAAACCAAGAATTTATTTAGACATTTCCCATCTTTTGTCGATTCAAATGTTTTTTGATGAAAATAAATTATTTTGCGTTGCACGTTGCCATGGTTTCAAGATTCAAAAATAAAAAAGGCAACATTGAGCCATACTAAATAGTTCTAATATTTGACGGCACGTGTTTATACTTCAATGCAGTGAAATAAATGAAAATTTACTTTTCGTTACTTCAGTTCGGACTAGAGTCTTTTCATGTTTGTGTGTTTTCGCTTCAAAATTCTTTTAATCGGAAGGGGAAAAAGGAATTAGTGTCTAATGCTGTCAACACAAAATTAAATCTACCCCTGAACTGCTTCTTAAAGCCAAATCTTTTATGTAAACAGCACGTGTCAATCGTGATGTAAACAACTTCGTGTAAAAAAAGGTGTTTGCGTCAGAAACATCTGATAATTACAAAAATAATGAATTGCTTATGAAAAAAAATGGATACTTACGTATTAGCGTCACCGCAGTAAGATGGCCGCCATGATATCAAAGTAACTAAAAAACTGTTGTTTTGCATGAAAAAATACCAATTAATCACATTTTGATCCTAATTGGCTCGAATCGCCAGGCGCAATTTTGGGGGTAGTGACGTTAATACGGAAGTAACAAAAGATGTTGACAGATGTCATAAAAAGTTGAGCTGTATTCAGCTTTAAACAAAGAGTTGAATATCCCAAAACATTATACTTAGGTTTTTGATGTGTAAAATTTTTCCTCTCGGTTGCTGGATATTAGTAGGAGTGATCTCGTGAAAAGGGACGGAAATGTGTAACAGGAAGTCGGGGAAGTGCGCACGATTTGATTTGACCAATCAGCGTGCTTCGTGGTGTCTCATCGCTACTCTCGCATCGGGTCCAACTCTAGTAGCCATCAAGCCGCCAGCCTTTTTTATATTGTTAAATTAAGCACTTCAAAATATTCGAATTCAAAAACTCGGTTTCATTTTCTTGACTCTAAATCCACTTCGCATATACCATCGTCTTATTAGACTTCATTCAGGATAAAATTGCGATTCTTACGCTCAATTGTCAAACTCTCAGGGCTCGTTGTGTATGAAATGTGAGGACAGTGATTTCGGTTGTCGTATACATTTCTCCGAATCAAACGGTTCAAAATATTAAAGATTTCCTGCATTTTGTACCTTTACCATATACCGAAGGTGATTTTAACGTTAACTTCAGTTTGCCAGAAGCTGAGCCACTCACAGCTTTTTTGAATGATGAACTCAAGCTATAAATGAACACAAATCAAAATGTTTCGACAACTAACAATAGTATTGTTACCTACGCTGTTTTTCAACGGTTTTTAAATACTTTGAAATCACAAGTAAATGCGTCATATTTTAGTTATAAACTTATTATCTCCACTCTTCCCCAAATTGAACAAGAATAATTAATTTTGATAAAATAAAAACTGCATTACTCCTTGTGTTAATTAAATAATATTTTCATTTAAGATATAATTATTGGAAAGAAAATTATTTCCAATCGTATCCGATTCAGTTTTTTCAGGATTTAAGTTACTATTGCGTATTTACCACGATAACATGTCGGGTGTTATACATCATACGCGATTACTGTAAGACTCGTTTAATTTTTTTGGTACTTACGTACTATCACAATGCCAACGTTCAAGATAACTCGCCAAGTTGGCAACCCTGATTTCGCATGTGTCGCACGCGCTGAATTGGTAACCATGTGCTTCATGTCATATAATGTCACCAATGCGTTGCGCCGTTTTTTTTTCTTGATTTGTCTCAATCGTTGTTTTAAACTTAAAATCCAGTCCTAATCATCATGAAAAGGTTTCTCAATTTCTAATTGGTATAGAATCAATATTCTAACCGGATTGGAGTTCGTAAATGTTTTCGAAATGCTCAGATATAAAATATATATGTAATGTCTCAATGATGGTAAATTTCAGCGGTTAAGTGTAAGGAAATTTGCTTTTTCTTTAAAACAAAGCTCTAAGTTGGTTCACTCTTTTATTCTCATCCAATAATATTGAAATCGTATGATTGTAATTTTGATAAGGATACAAAATGAGTTGCTTTAGCCTAAGTTTTCTTCAATCACATCTTCTCTTTAATAGTATATCAATAAAAATCTGTGATTTTATATTAGAATTTGTATAAAATGGGTAATCTTTTAAGAGAGCATAATAAAGTAGGTCGAAGGAAATCAACTTCAAGCATCTAAGTAATTTGGCTCAGATAGACTACTATGCTGCAACCTTTATTAGATTCCATTAGTCCAGTTATTAATTACTGATTAAAAAGTAATTTTAGTATTTTGCCGTTTTGTCGGTACAGGCGATAAAGTCGCCAAAAACGATACAACCGGAAATGGGAACTTTCCGCTGGTATTTTTTACCACCACATTTTCAAAACAATTCATGGTCTTATCATATGAATAGCGTCTTTTTCATAATACATCCAAAATGGATGGAAACCAATGATAATTAACATTTACTAACATTTTTGTATGTGTATATTGTGTGTCGTTGCCAATAAACACCTATTGACGAAATTTTCGCCAGTTAAACATAAAGTACTGCAATTTTTAACATACATACCATTGATTTAAAAAGTCAGTATTGTGAAACATTGGATATTATTAACAAACAATGCTTTCATTTGCAGGTACTTACGTATTATCGCAACCTATTGGCGATATTATTTGAAACGAAGTTATTGCCAATTCAACGCATACGACATATACGAAATTTAGGTTGCCAACTTGGCAAGTTATCTTGAACATTGACGATTGTTCCGATAATACGTAAGTATCCATTTGTTTTATACATTACTTAGAGAAATAATATGAATGAATACGAATATTTCTCAGTAAAAGAATTCTTGTTTATAGTGGAAAGATTTATTTTTCTCTATTTAACAATAACTGTGAATCGAGCTTTGAAAGAAATCATTTCTAAACTTTTGAAAACTATAATCATCAGAATATTGTCATGAAAATATTGCCTTACCAGTGCAATTGAAACCCTGAATCAATAAGCATAAAAATGCAAAGTTGTAAATTATAATATATGGTTGTTTTAATCAATATAAAATTTTCTAGTTATAAATATTTTGTTTAATGTTCCACTATTCCATCTATATAAGTAGAGTGCATATTTTAACAATAAAAAGAATCCAGACCAAATTTCATATATGGGCAATATATGTATGATGACTATTATGCGATTTTCAAGCATCAAGTTATTTACTAAAGTTTGCAAACACCATTTATTTAAAAATCTTTTTGTGAAATATTTTCTTACCTTTGAAAGTCTTAACTTATGGGCCGAGTAACGAAATTCGATTATGCAGATTGAAATTCTATTTGCTTGGCTTCAAAACATTTTAACAAAAGATGTAATTTATTGCAAATTGATGTATTATAGAACATAAAAATGTAAGAAATGCATCTGTTTCTTACCACCAATGTATATCAAAATGCATATATTTATTAAAATTATTTGAGTTTCGGGTTTGTATATTTTTGCGAAGTAGGAAAACATGTAGTTTATTTAATAAAGAAGATTGCAGGTAGATAAAGTGTCTGTTTCTGCGTTATCCATTTAAAACACATCAAAAGGCAAATGTTTTTGCCTCATACCACACACAGATGGGTAAATCAATGAGAATTGATTCTATGACTATCAATTTTTTTGGCCTAAAGAAAAAAGGTGCTAGAATTGTTCATGATGTTTGTAATTTTAAATCACATTAAACCTGGTTAATATATTATAACTGACAATTAAGTCAAATATACTTGCTCTTTTCCCTTTCCATGTCATCTATTAAACAATAAGAAAACTAAATATGTGCAATGTTTTCAGAATTTTCAAAACAAATAACATTTTTTTTTCAATCTTCGTAAACACTTCTGTTTTAGAGATATCGTATTAATTTTTTGTGTAGCTTATAAAAACATACTGCGAGAACTTATAATATTAAATTTAAACATAAAAATCATAAACTTAATTAGGTACAATCTAATGTGCTATTTGCATTAAAACGTTATGTGCATGCTAATCAAATTCATCATTAATAGAAGTCAGTTCAAGAAAAAGCATCAATGAAACATATTGGAATTCTTTAATGTTATGTATTGATGAATATGAATACCTTACTTAAAAATAAATAGTTTAAAATATTTTAGGAATACCTAACATGTCGCATATTTTATTAATATCTACATGATGTTTTCCTTCAAGGAATACAATCGGACCTCTTTTAACGAAGTCGCTAAAATCCCGAAAAAAATCATTATATGGAAAAGTTTTTACATAGAGGTCCTCCTTTAATTATACTTTATAAACCATAACACAAATATTAAATTCATAAACACTATGGATTAAGAGAAGTAATTAACCACACCTCTCTTACGTAAATTAATATTTATTTTTTTTATTTAACTTACCCATCATAAAAAAGTAAGAAAGAAAAACCACGCGTACAAGGAGAACAAGAAAAAAGAATGTGTACAGAAGGTCATTGAAACTTAATGTAAACAAAAAATGCACCAAAAAATCCTTGAGGTGTATTTTTCCTTATATTTTCTTAAATTTTTGTAGCCATCCATTGCTACCCAGAAGTTGGTCATATCCCAATGCTTTCGAAAATTGAAGCGCTTTATCTGTTACGAAAGGAATAGAGATCGCAGCATTTTTATCTCGCATAGTGTGTATCCACTTCAAAATTGCCTCGTCGACATCTTCATACACACATGTACTTAAACTTTTTTGAACAAGAATTCGATGGATCATAATTTTGTAACTTATCTCGATTTTTTCATAATAGCTGAAAAACTGTTTGGAGGAATACCAAATTTAAAATAATATATTTTTTGTCGACACCTTTATGCACCATCTGTAATATTAATTTTTTGTTTGATTCTCTCAAACTTTTACTTTTTGACATTTTCGAGCTACAAGAAACGAAGTTACCAGTACGACTGATCAACACTACAAATAAATCGAGACTAGTTCAAAGACACTTGGACTCGAGACATCTCCACTGAGGGTGAAAGGGCATATAGAAGATGATTCTGGTGAATTGGCCGATGGGGATTAAATGTTGGACTTCTTGGATGAAACGCCCAGAATTATACTGCTTTCGGTGAGTTAGGTACCTAATAAAACTCGTTCACGATTTATGACCATCATAAAATGTGCTAAAAAAAAGAGAATAACTTGAAAAAAGGGAGGGAAAATATGAATCAAAAGAAATAAAGAACGTTATACAGAAAATGCACTTCGCTATTGGGAGGTTATTTTACGAAGAAAATCGTAAAATATTCTTGGTTCCAGGTAAAAGTTCGCTATATAGCAGAATTCGCAATATAGAGGTTCGTAATATGGAGTTTTGACTGTAATTTGTTAATGGAATTAAATATTATTTAGAAAATAGTTACTGTTATTTGGTAATTTTACAATTAAGTTTCATTTTTAAAAATAGTCTTTTCCTTGAGTATTTAATCATAAGACTTTGTCCAATCGTGTAATCGAAACAATAATAAGAAATAAAATAATAACTGTCTCCTTCTTCCCCTATCTTCATGTATTATGCTGTGATAATGCATCATATCTTAAGCAGAGTTCCCTCTTTGTGAATACAAGAATCAAGTCTTTAACAACTAATGACTCAAATGTAGTCATTAGTGAAATGAACGGCCACTTTACATTTTAGATAAATCCTGTGATCACAAAATCCTAATCAAACGGGTCCTGTTATTAGTTCAAAGTTCTGGCATGTTAATTCACAATGCACTTAAAAGACGTAAGCGATATTTAGATGTGACCCCCCTCCTTTTAAAAATGAGAGGAATTACAATTTTTACCCAGTAAAATGTAGGATTGCTTTTTCACAAATTTTAAGCAAATTTTTTTATTACAGAAAATAAATTTAATTCAATAATTATAACAATACATATTTAATTGTGTTTCACTTTGTTTGATAATACTAACAATAACTGTTAATATTTATTACCTCTATCGAAATTAAATTAATAGCATTGATTTAAATTCACTAACTGCATACAGTTTTGAAACACAGATCAATAGTACAATATATAAGGGGTATGAACTATTCTTTAATATGCTAATGCAATTACGTGAAATTTATAAATACGTAATGGAGTTTCTAGATAAGTTAAATGTAAATTAATTGGAAAGTAGATGAATATTTGAAGCTACCCACCGGCTGCTGAAAACTGTGATATCGCTTATAAATACCACAGTTGAAATATAAACATAACAATATACTTACTTACAAATTATGATGAGAGAAATATAATTTTTAAAAAAATGTCGAAAAACCAATGGAAAAAGGCTAAACATACATTATCTAAGCCATATGCCAACAATAAATTAAAAGTTCAATTAATAATCGAATGATTCCATTGGACTAGTACTTTTTTATTAAGAAACATTGATATGTAATACTGAATGCTTAATTTCTTTTCGTTTGTTTCCCACATAAATTAAGGTTTTAAAAATTTAAGGGGACACAGACAGTTTAATTATAAAATCAGTCTTTGAAAATCGAAGGTATAATTTCTTAACTTAAATTATTCTTTGTATGCTTTCACACAGCATAAATTTGACTCTGAACAAAATACGTAGATTATGAAGCTTTTACGTTCGGTTTTATTCACATCCCACATTCAAATCAAAACTTTAAACTTACTTATCTCAGAAAGATAAATAACTATTTTGTCTTCACTTAAAATGTTAAGGCTTTTTTTCAATATTGTGCCTAATGCTTTTAAATTTTTTACCTATTGCTAATAGTACATGTAACAAAAGTTGGTATAGAATTTAAGATAAATGAATTCTAATTTTTTAAAAATAATTGAACTTATATTTGTAAATTTTTTAAAGAATTTTCAATAAGCATTCATAAAAAGAAGTATTGTACGAATACTAATCATGTTATCTCAAAATCTGTACCAAATTTTGCTATACATAATTTGACGTACTTGTAGATCAAATTTAAGGCATGTACGCAAATTTTTGTAGGAGGAGTAGCATTTTAAAACCCCTTCAAAAATTTTAATTTTTTTCCCTTACAAATTAAATGGCTAGCTTTTGTAAATTTTAAAGGCACAAATCTGTTTTACATAGTAATTTATTTTTTTATATTGTTATTTTAATCCAAGTAAGAATTAAACCGGGTTATCTTATAGTAAATTATTTTATTAATTATTCGGTATTAGTCCACTAAACTTTAGTGAGGTTTTAAAACTAATTTATCCTTATACTTAAATTTCTCATACTTTCCTTTGGTAACACAGTAGGAAAAGTGGGTGTTTCAACACTGGAACATCAAAGCGGTGTCGACTGGACACCGGAGTCTGTTTAGATTGTTCTCCTTCTGGATTTTTTCAGGGAACTTTCACATTTTTCGTGACTTTCAAGCATTTTCCAAAGTGATTACGTAGAAAAAGGTTTGTGGTTCCAGATTAATTAGTAGAGATTTTTCAAATAAATATCTCTGGAAGGTCCGCTGGGCGTTTCGACACCAAGGCAATTTATCATTTTAATGGTTGTCGTTCAGCAAAAGATAGTTAACTAAATAGATTCCATTAGCAAAACAAACTACCGGAAGTAACATCGCATATTCATTTGACCTTGAATGCAGTGTTATTGGGTTCAAAGATGAAACGAGTCAGTTACACTGAAACCATTGTGTTTAAGTGTTCCGTTACATATTTGCTTATCAACTCATAAAAAAATTTCATTCGATTTTTGAACTTTGTGCAGAGTAGACAACCGAAAACGATGACTCGTACAAAAGGTATAATCCCTGATGAAAAAAGCTAATTTGTTTTGACAGCTTTCTGAGAATGGATTGGATGGTAGTTAGCTGTCTTGTTGTAATTTGGAATCCGATGAAGACATAATATTGAGGGAAAGTTACAGCGAATAATCTGTAGAAAGTGCAGATGTAATTGATAATATTCCAGTAAATCCTGGTATATATGTTGCTAGGGCTGGCACAGAATAGATACTGCATAATAGTAATGTTCCTGGCAGATTTGAGACTCTTCAACGTCAGTCCTTTACGATATCAAGGTTCAAAAAATGATACATGCAATAATATTAAGAAGTCTTAAAACTTAACTTTACTAAACAGTAGTCCTGTAATAATTCAGTTATTACAATTATTTTATATATTTCTGTGCGTTTCGAAAAGACACTGGCAGACGTGGAAGGGTAATCGAAAACCCCCAGACGTTCTAGTGTTAAATTATGTTTAACCCTATAGTCTAAGTTCCTAAGACTAAGTATTTAGTAATATATTACTGCATTCATATAACTTTGATTTATGTTCTATTCTTCTTCTTCTATTTATAGTTTTGCTTTAAATTCGATTCAAGGAAATATAGTATATATGGTTAGTGATTACATATATAAAGGATACAAACTTTAAGCGAAGGCAAAAAGAGGAATCACAAAGACTCAGATCTGCATAGTAACCCATGGTCGGAAACGTCTTCCTTTGGCGCTAGATGGCGTTGTTCACAAGAGCATTGGAGGAAACAGACTTGCAATAACGCTGTCATTTGTGCTGTTATCTCCCGCAGAGATTTATGGGAAAGTCTTGCAAACACCTAGCCTTACTAACGGATTGGTCGGAGGAAATTCACGAGCAGCAGGAAGATCGTATCGCGAAAGGTATTCACAGAGAGATTGACTGGACCACCGAATGTACACTAATTTGCATCAAAATTTGTGGAAGGTACTCTTTGAAGATGGTATGCGTATAATGGTTTGCCTTTGGTTCAAAGCAGCGAACCTTTCTCACAGGATCCTCAGCGATGGCTCATACGCTGACACTTGGATTCTTCGTACAGTATTCAACTTATTACTTTTATTTGTACGTTTGAGCTACTCGTGGCCCATCCTCATTATATCTATTGCTACGTAATAATCCAGATTCACACAAATTGTGCGGCAACTTAGTAAACATTTGGTGGCCCTGTTATGTGTGTGTATATACCGTGATACAATTTTTCTGCTGCTCATGCATTTCCTTCTACCAATCCGGGAATCAGGTGAATATCTACTAGGTAGGTGTTTGTAAAATTGTGCCATGCCCCTCTGCGTTTGTTGACAGCTCCAATGGCTGCGGTAAAATAGGTCTGTTTCTAATGCTCTCTATGAATACCTCTCAACACCAGACAGAAGACGTTTCGATCATTGGTTGCTGTGCAAATCTGAATTATTGTGATGTCTCCTACCTCATCTTAAAATTTGTCCCAATACTCCTGGGACATCCTGTACCTGTAGTTATATAACTGATTATAGGAAGCAAAAACAGTGGCGTAACGTACACCCCCGCATCGTGGGGGCCAAGGGTTCTAGGGGTCCAAAGCCCGACTGCTGCCACACACAAGTACCTACCATTTGTAAAATTCAACTTGTGTTCCCCAAACCTGACTTTGCAGGTGTCCTAAATGTTGTAAGTTACACCACTGGGCAAAATTACATAAGATGGCATTTATAGTAGTATGAAAACAGATCAAATAGACGAAATACAAAAATCAAAGAATCCATTTGTTTAGAATATCCTAGATCAATAAAACTTCAAAAATTGAAAACATTTCGAGTAACTGAATACACTTCTGATTCCTGTTTAATGAAGAAATCATACATAAAATTTCTAATTTGAAAAACTTTATAATAAACACACGTCCGTAGTTACAATTGATAGACTAGATATTTGTATACTCTTAGTACATTAAAAACTCTGAAACAGATTTTTTATTTGTATTAAAATTAAATTTCTTTCTGAGTGCGAAGTGTGCAACGATGAACTTAAATTTTAAATGACTGGTAGGGTTTTGGTGAACATCTTTTACGCATGGTCATTATAATATAGTTTATTTTTAAATTGAATAAAAATTATTCCTTTTTAAGAGATGCTTCAGCTATTGACTGTCAAATTTGTAATTTTTAACACACTAATTTTAATAATTAGTCTGTTTAATTTTAACGTGCGTTCCATATAATTTCTATTGTGATCAATATAACTAATAAATAATACAATGGAAATAATATTTTTAAAAACTTTATATCCTTATTAATACGTATTGGCTTAAGACATATACCAACGTTTTTTAAAATAAGAATCTGGATCATTTTATGCCAAAATGGCACAATCTAGTGGCACAAAGTAGAAATAATAATTTTTTCCTGATTTACTACACATATAAACTTACCTATTATACTTATACCTTATCTCACATGAACCTTACATTTTAAACATAATTTCATTGTAATATACCTTATCTTTTAAATTTAAAAGTTTCCACGCTGACATTATGTTGCTGTTGGCATTTCAATTCAATATGCCTCTGTACCGCAGGTTTCAATTTTATAAATAGTGTATTAATCAGGCAATGAGATATAGCCATATATGTTTAAATAAGATAAATTGAATTCAAAATTCCCTAGAGAATATTGGATAGGAAGCTGTGAATATACTTCGATGAAGTCAGCTTTCGACTTTCATGGGAACCAATTTTGATTAATCTAATTAATTTGAAAGGCATTTCTCTCCTAAATTTAGTCTTTTTCTAAGACTTCGCGATTTGGTTAAATCTTTATATGGCCAACGACATTCTTCTGATAATACTCAGAAGAAAGAGAGGAAAAGAATAATAATACTGATTTACTGTAACTCAAGCCAGGTATATGGGAAAATTCTCCATGCGTTAAATAATATGCAAATACAAGTAGAGACTGTATTTTCGATTCTTTTGTTAAAGTAAATTACTGTGTCACCTAATTTGCTAAGTAGAATAATTTATTCAAACTAATTTTAAGGACTACACTTATATTTCTTTCATTTAACATTCTTACGGGTAAAGTAGAAGGATTGTCACAGCAATTTAACACACTTGTATAAGCTTCACTTGTATGTAACGAAATATTTGGTCAATTTGCCCACTTAAGTGGGAATAATTCAAAATTTTGCTCACTTGTCCAGGATGATGACAATACAATAATTTAATAATTTTGTTTCATTGTCCTGATTAGGATCACCAGGATTAACGATTTCCTGTTTTCAGATCCCCTCCCGCATCTGACGGCTAATTTCAGTTCCTATTTCCAGATTTGGCGACTAAAAGATAAGTTACAATTTAGTTGGATTAACTATAAAAGGGTGTTTTTTTATTTTTTACGCTATAATTTTATTTAGAAATACACTTACTAAAATAAGATAATAAGTGTTACCATATATTTCCGAATATAAGCCGTCCCCTACATAATCCAAGAGTGTACTTTTTTATTAAAAAATTTAACCAAAATTCAAAATTTCGTGTGTATAAGTTGAATGGGGAGAAAATACCTGTAATTTCTAAACCAATCGCAGTGAGGGCAAAAGTGTTGTCAAGAAAATAAAAGGTGTGGAATATTTCCTACTGAAACTTCTGTAAAGTAAAAAGTCAGGCATCAACAAAGATTCCTTTATTTCGTTGTTGACGTCAGCCCTAATCGAAACTAACACAATTTATTTTCCATTAATTTGTTCCCTTGGCACATCATCTGTGCTAGTCATTTTTTCTGCGCCATTTTTTTTTTGTTTGAAAAATGAGCGGGAAGAGATATTCTAATACAGCACGGGATCGCTGACCAATGTTTCATCCCCTGGATAAAAATCTTGCTGCATGATTTTCATACGCATTCAGACATCCCAACGAATGAATGTGAATGTGACGAGCCATTTGGAAACTCGGATTTTGACACTGGCTTAGAGGTATTTATGTGACATTTCTTCATTCTTTTTAAAATTAAAGTTCCACTGAAGACAATTAAAAAATTAAAAGATTAAAATCTCTTGCATAGGGCTAAGGAAAGTACCAAAGAAAGTGTTTTTGCAATATTTTTTTTCTTCCAAAATTGCAAGATTCGTATGAAAGCCGATGCATGTTTTTAAAAAAAGTTCCTAAAATTTTTCGTTTATACACGAAAATATACGAAAATTAAGATTCCTTGCTTCGAAACAATTTGATCGAATTCAACAACTAATTTCAAAATCTAGGGTTATTTTAAGATATTCGATGATCCTAAAATTGTAAATTTGGCCAAAAATTGAGAAACTTTTTTTTATGATTTTATTTTATAGAGCATCTTATTAGATTTATAAAAATACCAAATTTATTATTTTCCGTTCTCTAGAACAAAAGCTACAAAGGCTTAGGAAAAGCAGATGACATTACTTTAAGCAAGAGAACATACTTTAAAAAGCGTTTTACTTGAAATGTGTTTCTTTGAAAATGCTCAAACGGGGACAATGATTGTTAAAATGTTTTGAAAAAAATAAACTGAATTTTATCTGTATGTTCTGTATAATAGAAGGTTTTAACTTTCAGATTTATCAATCACTGTGTTATTACAAAAATTACAGTCCCTTATATTAATATAATCACTATCGTTTTTACACAATTTTATATAAGAACTAAGATAAAATACTCTAGTTTTTGTAAAAATTAAAATATATCTTATCCTGAAGGTCATTTCAAACATGAATAATATAGCAACACATCAGAATTCCAAAATTGAAAATTTATTTATCAAATTTTGATACAGAATGGGCCGTGTTTATGCTATTTTTTGTAAATTTTTACCGATTTTTTCCCATTTTAGTAATAATAAATTCTTTTTCTCTTCTTAATTTTGGCATATTTTAAATGTACTAAACAAATCTAATACCTACAAAAAAGAACCCATATCTCTATTTTTTTATTAAAAAGTTGTCGCATGTAGTTGGATACCTTAAACTTAAACTCATGTTCAAAACAAGCATTTTTTTAAAAATGTATGATAAAAAGTGATAGTGTCCACTTGCAAAATACAAAGACATTCAAATATTCAGTATTGGTACCCAAGCACATGCTTAAAGGAGGACCTTCGTTTTGATAGGTCGAGAGACGTCTTTAATTTAATTGGCTCCTCATGCGTGAGGATGTAACTGTAAACGCTTTCATGTCTGGACAGCATTTCAAATCAATTAGAATAAGGTCGGTTTGCTTGAATTTGTGAAGCCCTATTTGATTAGTAATGGAGCTATTTAGATGGACAAATACGCAACTATACTTCGTTATTATAGACTGAGAATCCGACTGTTTTATCAAGGGCATTTACGAGACCTGAATTTGAATGAAACCTTTAAATCTAATTAATGTGTAAGGTAATGGCAGATTGTGATTTTTCTCAGTTAATTAGCACATTTGCTTTTACACAGACACATTAATATACTCATTTAAGTATATATTTACATTTACTGTTGCTATACATATTAGAAATAAAAGGAATTAAAAATAAGCAATTTGAAAGAAAAATAAGAACACAAAATGTGTGCTTCTTCGAGTCAAAAGCTTTTCAAAACAAAAATCATTTGTGAAGCAAATTCCTTCTTTTGAAAAAATTGTAAATGTAGAGATATTATAACTTTTAAGAAAAACTCAATTAAGAAATGGTTTTGTGTGGGAGATATGTTACTTTTTCCTTATCTGATCAAGAAGAATTGATTATTGGAGAACTTTAAAGTAATATTAAAACATTAAATATTTTTTAAATATATACGAATGCTACACAAAAGGTTTTACTAATTCAAATGAACATTTACATTAATATTATTCTTAGAATTTCTGATAGGAAAAAAATTATTGGTATAATGAGTATCCTACAGGAAAAATTTCAAAAGCATTAAGTTTCTGAAAAGAAACTCCTTTCTGTATTTCCAAAAAAAATTTTGTGGCCGTGGTAGCCTAGTGGTCAAGGAATTGGACAGTGGCTGGCATGTGATGAGGTTTAGTACCCAGTACCACTAAAAACCCGCCGTATAGGGGAGCAATACACGTTAAATCTGTCGAAAGTTCAAACGTCCTCCCGTTAGTGTGGTGTGGTAGTTAGAAGAAGGGGGTGCCAGCTCAGGTGTCATCCTCGTCACTTGAGCATGGTTCAAAATTACGTGGTCCGTCGCCAAAAGCTCTCGAATAGCTGAACAGTGCGACGTTATATTCATTCACTAACTCCAGAATTTATTTTCGGAAGGATTTTAACACTAAGTCATTTTTTCTCTGATTTCTTTTACATAAAATGAAACGGGAAAAAATTCTTAAAGACATTTTTGTAATTTCAAGGGATGAATATTAATTGTTTTTATTTTTTTTTAGTTTTAGAAATAATATACTAACGTTTAATGATTATTAGATTTTATCCAATACCCAATTTCCTTTAAATTTCAATGTATTTAAATTAACTTTTATCAGATAAAGATATGTTTTTGGAATTAACATAGAATAATTCGAAAAAATAAAAATTTCATTATTTTATTTTCAGTATCATGTACATGAATTTAAGAAATGATTAATCTGAAAAAAGAATTACGAGCAATACATGTGCGAGTGTCTGTGCGTGTGTGTATGAGTATGTGCGTGTGAAAATTTTACCATAAGAAATTTTCTTTCTTGCCCTTCCATTGTCGAATACATCTTATTACAAAAAAAGTTATATTTTTGTTAGTGACTCTCAAATATTTTTTTACTTTTTTACGTATGTTGCAATTTATAAAGCAAAACATATTTTTCATAGTTCTAGCCTTCAAACAATGAATTTTGAAGGACATCTTCTTCAAATATACATATAAAAAAAGGAACTACATCTATAAATTTTTATCATAAAATTATGTGTATTTCTGTTGTAAAAGATCGTATAATTTTAACAAATGTGAATATATATGCTAAACTAATGTTATTTAGTGTACTAAGTTGAGTAAATTAAGGAATATTCAACAATTTCCCCTTTTTCTACTTCAAAATAATAGGAACTATTTGTTAAATATTACAGTGAAAGGAAAGTCCCATGGAATATGTTGCAAAGCAAGAAAAAAATTAACTGAATTATATAGAATGGAAATTACACTAAAATTTACCTTTTATCAATTAACTAAAATGCAGTGTTGGATTTATATTAAAAAACTTATTTTTCATTCAGAGTAATCTATTCTTTAAATTTATTGAAATGCATTCATGAAAACTCATACAATTAATTAATCAATTCAGTGCTTCTCAAAGTTTCAGTATTCGCAACCCAATATTAGCATACAATAGCAATACAATAGCAATGCATTGAATTCAATAATACTATACTTTGACGCTAAAACTGCGAAACTACTTTAAACTCTTAAGTGCTATTGGCGTATAGAAACGTCTCGCTCAGCCAAAGCGTTACTTTCCCCGGACGTATATACAAGTCTTTCCAAAGTGCGATTTTTTCTGTGCACTGCTATCCATAAAATTAATCCGAAAGCTTTCGAATGCAATAAAAATACCTTGACAATGTTTCGAATGATTCACTTATTTCTTATTATTTGCTTCTTTATTCGCCCCTCTCCCCCCGCAATACATCACATACACGTGCCTAAGTGGAATACAGTTGACATTAGGAAGCGAATCGTGTAACTTTTAATCGGCAGTTTAGGGATTAATTATAAATCGTACAAATAAACTAGATAAGTGTTAATATATATTTGTATATAATTTTATACATGACAATCCTAGAGGGGCACACTGGTGTTCATTAAATTTGTTCTTAACTTTTGTTATTGTTAAATTAATTATAAAATACACTGTATGTAGCACTGATTCATTTAAAAGTGTAATAGATCATTGTAAATGTGTATTATATGTCAGAATGTATTTTGCTTGTTTACTTACAGTAAATTAAGACTTTTTAAACAATCTTATGTTTTCGACTTTTCAATATGCTCGCGCCCCCTTCGTAAGGCGCCCCACAGCTTGATAAATGCTGTATTAATTATATTTGACACATATATGTTGTTGTTTCTTGTGCCACCTGACGACAGTAACACCAGATCAAGGTCCACGAAATTCATTGCGGATAATGGCTAGAATTTTTTACGCCTGTCGTTTGCCTAAGCTTTGATCTCTCATGAAGGTGACAGTGCAATTTTGCTCGGTACAAATTGATAGATGGCGACACCAATCGGACCCACTTATTTAACGAGCACGTTCTCCGTGTGAACTTGGCGGGCATTTGGTGGGATCGGGCATCGAACCCAGGCCTTCCAATCTGGAGTCCGATGCTCTAACCACTAGGCTACCCACTGCCCTCTGACACAGATATAAAATCAAGAACTAAGCAAAGATTTGGTAAACATACTCATATGAAATATCATATGGAAATACCATTGTAAATTTTGTGGGGGAGGGGTTCTAACCGGCACCCCTCTCTCTCTCTCTATCCTGCACGTCTCTAGGTGTGGGGGGGGGAAACAAAGCATCACTAACAAACTCCATAATAACAATTAGATTTATTCAGACTTTGGAAATACACTTAAACAATCACAAGGGGAAATATAAGAAGAAACCTAGGAGTGATATCTAAAGCGTTGATTATTCCTAATATTCTACTCTAAGTAAACCCGACTACCAGAAATAGATAAGGAGTCTTAAATCTTCAATCTAATAATTAAATCTCAGCAATTACTTTCTTACAGCGCGTTAGGTTTGTGAAGTAAATACTTCAGTGTTCACACTTACTTAGCAGCTTCACGGCTCCTTCTCTCACACATCTACAAAACCTAGACTTTAGATAGTCAAACTAATTTACATATATCTCGTGTTCTTCTTGAAAGGCTGTGAATTAATGTAAATGCTAGCCCCAAAGTTTCCCCAAGAGGATTAGTAGGAAATATCTCGTGAATAGACCCGTCACAATTTGTAGTATCTCTGGAGAAATGGAGATGCATTTTTCATTTGTTTTTTAACCCTCATTTCACGTTAAATATTAAAAAAGTAATAATAAATAAATAAATAAAAACATAATTAAATTTCAAACTCTTAGCAAAAACCCTAGTAAATTTTAATACTCAACCGTTTTGAAATTTTGTTTTTGACTCAACAAGAATGAGTCCATGAATTATCCGGGAAAAATTTTCCACTGCCAGAAAGCTTTTATTATGAGTAACTGTAATTCAATCTAACATCGTTAAAGGTTTTGCGGACGAATAAGTTTCGGTAACAGGATATTATGACTTCTGGAATCTTTAGGCAATTCATGACATACCTCCAGTGCCTTGATAAAAGTAATTAAACTTACCTCAATATATTCTCGGTCTCAGCTACTAATTATTTACTATTCGAATGTTCACATTTCTTCTTACAGATAATACAATATAGGCCTCAAAGATATTGGTTTTCAAAATGTTGAATATCATTCTAATATATTATTAATATCACATAATCATATGTTTATTGTATAATACTCTATTGTAAGTACCTAGAGAAATATATTTTAATTTGGTAATTTTACCAACGGGAGGATAGAAAAAAAATTAATTTTAAAAGCCATTCACAACCATAAACAAAGATAGCCAACAAGACAATTTTTCTATTTCACTCACACACATTCACTAAAGTAATTATTAAAATATAGAAATATAACTTTCGATTCAGCATTTAATTCAGTTTATAATTTGATTTCTCTTGCAAAGAGGAATTTAAGTTCTTTATTTTCAAAGGTTCAACAGTTTTAAAAAAATATTTACAGAACTAAATTATAGGTTAGTCTATTCACACAGAGAAAAATCGATACATTTTGTAACTAAATAATATGTTTGGCTCAAACTATGTTTCTGTATTTGCACGAGTTTTTTAATTGTTTAACAATTTTTGAATTTTTCGATTACTAACTTCTTTGAAATAGTCATTTAAGTATATTAGCAATTCTTTATGAATATCACGTTTGAGGAGATATATTGGGTTTAATACCATGAAGATGGCACGTTTGAAATAATTTAGTATCACCTTAAAGTTTTTGATTAGATTTATGATCTACTCGTTAAATCTCCGAGAATTTTAGATACTTCCGAAAACGTACCTCCAATATGTTTTTAAACTGAATACTATTAAATAAAGGAAGGATTTATTCTATGTCAGTTTTAGGAAATATATCATCACGGGATTAAAGTCTTCTATTGCAAAAATGGTAAATTATTAGGATTGATGGACTATTAATCTAAAATAGCTGTTATATTTATTGTCTTAGTAAAGTTATTAAAAAATACTGAAGATAACTGATGTTTTATTGTGCGAAAGAATACATTGGTGCAAATAAAAATGGCTAAATAAATAAGGTGGAATGATGACAGCAAAAAATCGTTGTAATCTGATTCAGTTGTTTACGTCAATTGAGCGTAGGCGTCAACTTGGCTGTTGAAAGGTATAGGGATGAGGTAAAAAGATTCGAAGGAAATTTTTTTCACTTTGGAATTAAATAAAAATCCATTGAGTTAAAAGAAGTTTAAATAATTGAAATCAGATGAGATTTTAAGAAATTGCAGGTGAGATAGGCATTAGAATTCATAAAGTTTTTTTTTTGGTACATCAATTTTAATACTTTAGCAGAAAAAAATTTTTTTTTTTTTAATATTGTTTGGAAGAATTCAGTTTTTTATTTAAATATAGTTGGTAAATGTTAAGTACATAATATAATCATTAAATATTTTTAGGACTGAATAATTTGTATCAATTCTTCAGACTTAAGGGAATGTGTTTTCTATCATTTTTTTCCTATGCATGGGTGACTACTGTTACCTAATATTTATGATCATTAACTCGCGTATGACAATATCAAATCGTGGATTCAAAATCTGATGCCACTAAAGATCCGCCAAGTATAAGGGCCGATATACGTTAAATCTGCCGTGAGTCAATCCTAACGTTGGCAAGGTGTGAAAGTTAAGTACAGGCTCAGGTATCGTCCTTGTCACCTAAGAGGACACAGTACTATTCAAATAACAAAAATCGGTCAAAAATCAAATGTTATTTATTTAGCCTAAATTATCTTCAACATACTAAGCAATAACGTCACAAAATTTGAAAGCTTTATGTTTAAAAATGCAGAATTATGATGACTTTTGCGTTCGTTTTTATTCACATCCCTATGACAAATCAAAATTTTAAACAGACTCATCTCAGAAAGATAAAATAACTAATTTGTCTTCATTTAAAATGCAAAAGTTTTTTTTTCTATTGTGCCAAACGCTTAAATATTTTTTTCTAAGAGATACCAATCTAACAAAAGTTGGTATGCATTTTTAAATCAAAGAAATACTTATTTTTTTTAAAAAAATGATTTAATTAAGAATGTATGCATTTTTTGAGAAATTTTCAATAAGCGTTCTTTTAAAAGATGTATTGTAGGAATACCAATCATGTTATTACAAAACCCATACCATCTTTTCTTATTGATAGTTTGATGTAATTGTAAATCAAATTTTGTGTACGTACGTCGATTTTTGTAGGAGTAATATTTTAAAATCATTAAAAAAAATTTAAGTTTTTTCCCCTAAAATTTAAATGGTTAGCTTTTTATGAATCTTCGGGCACAAAATTTGTTTTACTATAATATATACACATAGGAGGCAATCCAGAAAATTTCTAAATCATTAAACTAAAAAATATTCTGTAAATCATACCATGTCCCCTTAATTGCGATTCAAAATTACAATGACATCACTAATAGCTCTCGCAAGTGCGACGCTGAAAATATTCATACTCATATGTATGGATGTTTGAAGAAGGCATTATGACAAAAGAAAACTTTTGAATAAGTTTGTCCTGTAATATTTATGATTTATCCAATGAGCAGTGGGTAATTCCTCCAAAAAAAGTTAATATGCCTATTATAGCACTGGTATTGCACAGGAATGAATTACGGAATATGAGACATGCTGACTCACTTTGCTGATTTAATTCCCACAATTGCCAGATCTCAATCTAATAGAGCATTAGCTGGTATACTCGTTCTTCGCACGGGTGAACTGAAAAATGAAACAATGTAGATTGAAGGACAACTGCACTGTTTACTGTATAGATTTTAACTTTTATTGGTAACGCCCTTATTTGTATTCGTGTATTTCCTCCCTTCCTTTTATTTTATATTTTTATCTTATTGATGCGCTTTTAATTTTGTTTAAATTATATTATTGTGTAACCACTTACATCTGTAAGCCTCGTGTTATGCAATGTGGAGCATGAGGAGTTTTGCAAATAAATTAATTAAAAAAAAACAGCAACAAAATATTTGGGAAAGGGGTGGCTTGGATCATTGATGAAAGGAAATCGAAATTACCTCATAATTGGTTAAAAAATGCATAAACCCTATTTTTTGTGAATTGATAGGATTTAATATATTTTTAAAATAAAATCCAAAATTATGAAAAATTTAGTATTTAGATCCATTTTTAGCATTTTAAATGTTCTTGATCTTATAGCACCCCACCTCCCCCATTAATCCTCATGTTTCGGCCCACGTGAAATAGCTGGCACATGTATGTGGTCCAGCGAAAAAAAAGGTTGAGTATCCTTGATTTAAATGCATTATGCTGTTCACCATTTTAAGTAAGTGAGTGAATATTTATCAACGGTGTAAATAAAGCAACATGAGTGCTATTTGTGATGGAAGTCAAAGTTTTGAACGGCGGTCAAACCTACGAGGTAACGGGAATGACACCTGAGCCAGCCACCCCCATCTTCTAAATTCTACACAGCGGATCTTCAGTGGCATCAGGAATGAGGAACTCAACCCAAGTCTCGACACCGCCGGCCACGTGTTCGTGACCATGACCAATAGTTTACCAGGGCCCCACCAACTTTTTTCAAATTCAATCAATAAGAAACTCAAAGTTACTGTGTAATTTTTCTTAATATATGATTTCTTTGTTTGCTAAAATTAATTCTAATTTTTATTTGATACATTAAAAAACATACTAAATGCTTCAGTCTTTAAAAAACAAACAGAGTTTAATATGGCTTTCATGAATTTCTGCACATTTGATGTACAATAAATGTGCATAAAACAAAAGCGCATCGACTAGCACAGATATTTGTATTTAAAATGTTATACAACCAAGAAGAATTAAGAATATAAATGTTATATACAGTTATCCCCGACTTACGTAAAGGAGTTATGCGATTTTTAAATTTCATCAATTCGTCTTTTGTTTTTTCAAAAAAAGAAAGAAAAGAAAAAGAAATTAAACACCATCGATAAAAAAACTATGTCTTTTTTTTAATCCTTGAAACACAAGCAGTATCAGTGTCAAAGTGTGATGGAATTGGTAAAGTAACTGCAGAAGTTGTCGATCTTGTCAAACAAATAAATTTAGAAGTGGCTAGTGAAGGCTTTCAAGAACTATTGGATTCTCACAATCAGGAGCTAACCTTTGATGAGCTCATAAAAATGCATGAGCAAGACCAAGATATTGAAGAACTTGAGTCTGTAGACCCAGTTCAATTAGAAGATCTAATAATGGTGTTGAGAATTTGAAAGACCTCAGTTTAAATGGAAAAGGGTTACAAATTTTAGCAAATATGGGCTCCAAAGAAGAGTACATTTTTTCAACAAAACCAGGAATAGAAAAAAATTGTTAGCACGCTACAAGGAAATTTTCTGGGGGAAAAAAATCTTTGAGCAAGCAGACTACTTTCTTCGATTTTATGAAACCTTGTACAACAAGAAAACTTCAGATTTTGATTTTGTGTATTTGTGTAATCTAAATATATATATATACCAAACATTTCCCCCTAAATTAGTATTTTCTTTTGTCTCCTGCCCCAGCTAAAAATAATTTATATATATTCATATGCGAAATTATACCCCAACTTACGCGGATATTACTCAGTCCAGCCTATCACGTAAGTTCGGGGTATTGCTGTATAATATACAGAATATCCCGAACTTACGTGATAAATGTAGTTTTAATCATATGCAGTGTATACGATTAAAACTACATTTATATTGAAAGACAAATCTTGGAAAAAAAAGAGTGTGGCTCGTACTGAAAGCAAAATTAGATCATTCTGTGTTAAGATATCCGAACACGTTGGAAATGACCAAATTAAGTCAAGACAAATATTTTTATTTTTTTTATTTTATTCAATAGAGCTATCTTTTGGCTTTACGAAACATACTTTGTTTTCTTTCTACACAACCTAGAGGCCAAGTTACAATCAATTTTACAAATTTAAAAAAACCGGAAGTGGGTTTTTGATCTACCAGAAGTGGGCTTTTAAATTGCTCAAAATCTATCTTGGCGAGTCTGATAACTCAAAATATTACGAATGTATTTCTGTAAGACTCTTTGAACCTGATATTTATGTTATTTTCTAGAGAATGTATTAAAATATTTTTTATTGTATGAATACTTTTTGAGTTATGGCTTGTTATTTAAATAATGGTCTCATAAAAAATGTTACATTTCTTTTAATGTTTACTCAATCAGCTCTAAAATTTTCAAATTCTAATAAAAAATTAAAATTTTAGTAATTTTTCTAGATAAAATAATAGATTCGTAATTTGTTTTAGTAATACTTTTACTAATATATGTTTATTACTTTCTTCTCTAATTGCTTTGAAGTTTTTCAAAAATATTGCTAAAATTTCACTTATAATTGTGATTTTTGTGAAATTCAAGTAATTTATTTTAAATTTTGATAGTTAAATAGTAATATTTATTGGTATTGAGTCCTAAAAGAGCATTTATTATGTTTTAATATGCTATTTTGTTAAAAAAGTACTCCGAACGTGTTCGGATACCTTAGAGGGCACGTAAGGGAATTCATCATAAACAAAATGTTTTAGGAATAAAATTCGATTAAACGATCTTTTTGCGGCGAATACGACCAGATTACCTGATACATCAAATGCAAATATCTACTCGAATTAATATAATTTCGATGATTTCCTGCTTATACTTATGTCAGAAACACGTGCGTTTTCCTCAGTATTATGGATTTCCCTTGTTAATTAGCTAGATGTTGGCTGCATTACTCATCGAACGAGAAATGAACATTATTACTTCAATGAAAGATTATTCCGTACACTGTAAATTCGTCATTCATATAAGCGGAAGTTAATATAAATCTCTGCTGAAATGGTTAACTCCTGAATAGAGTTGATATATATATAGATAGTGTATATATACATGAATGTGTGTGTATATATATGCAACTAGCTGGTATATACTCGTTCTTTGCACGGGGGAAATGAAAAATTAGACAATACAGATTGAAGGATAAAAAGTTTTTAAAGATTTAATTTTACGTCAATTACAAATTAAACAAAAAAAGGCTTTTTGCATATCTCAGCTAAACTGAAAAGACCATATTTGTTAAATCTAATACCTGAAGCGCTAATAGCTGATAAAAAGGACTTTTTTTTATTTATAATGCCCTGTAACTCTCTTGTGGATCGATTATCGAAAAACACTTCCTAAGCTAATTTCTGCACGGCAAAAGTAACACATTGTTACAAGTTTTGGCTAATGAACACTTAAAATAGTGTTAATAGTTTATATCTGGTTGTGTAATACATTAATATAGACTTTCTCTTGTATTTACTTCTTGTTAAAATTGTAATATTCGCAAGCAACGCCGTTCCTTACATTATAATGGCGATTCAATGGAAACATAGCGAAATGTTAGCGAAAAACCCAAGTTGTCTTCATTTTTGGCGACCACGTTGGCAACTTGGTAATGGATTGAGTGGTGTAGAAGTTGATTTGCTGTAGTGCCAGCTGTTGGAGAGCTGCAACAAGGATGATAGCACAAAACCCTTCTCCACAAAAATACATATACATGCCAATTTTCGTAGTGATCGGTTGAACGGTGTTGCATGTGAAGCGATTTCATATATGCAAACATCCATTGTTATATATATAGATAACTAAATCTGATTTCTACTCATAATTCGAATCTCTTTTATTTATAACATCAAATTCATAAATCCTTACACCCTATTTTGAAACTCGTCTCAATTTATCTTTTTCTAAAGCATTAAATATATTATGTTGGTATATTTGTTCCTGATTTTTTAGACCTTGGATTTTTGATATATTTATTGGTGATTCCAAGAAATAAAAGACAATTAATTGTTTTCATGCACCTTACTACCCGGGATTAATATTCTTTAAACAATGATGTCACCTCTATAAATAACTAATTATTCCCTTCGCCTAAACACGTGACTGTATTTTTATAATTCGTTTTTCCCTGTTCTTCCATGTATATAAAAACTTGATATTTGAATAATTCTCTGGCACTGTACGAGAAGCATGCTCAAATAAACGATGTGATCACGGGCAAGCCTCTTTAATTTTTCAGCCACGATCACTTAATCACCTCTATCCAAATGTAAATTTTTCACGGGCAAATATATTTCATATATACATGCATATATACACATATTCTTTTCATGACTAACTTATTATAGCTAAAATTCAAGGATTTTCCTTGAATCTATAAACAGCCACTTTTGAATCTATTTCTAATTTATTTTGCATTACAATTTAATTATTTTCTAAAGTTTTGTTTTCTTAGCCTTTCAACATAATCTAATTTCCATTTTCTTTAATATTAAATATTGCTTATTCACATGAAATCTACTCTGTTTTACTCTATTATTTACTCAATTATATACTATAATTCTAAATGAGTTACAGTTAGACATTAATTACGTAAAATTTACTGGTTTTGAGGAAATGTTTGCGTGCGCAAAACTTTTCTTTATTTATGGGTAATTAAGGTGATGGGTCTAAATGAATTCGAAATCTGAAATAGCTTGCGAATTAGTTTAAATCATTTGTTAGTAAAATTACAGTTCGAACATTTAAACCTTTGTTATATGCAGGATATTTTATTTTCAATGAATTATGTAAATGTTTGTATTTTGCTAGAAATGAGCTATTGGGGGACATTTGGATCTTAATTTTATTTCATGTAGATATAATTGTAGCAAGTATGCGTTATACTGTACGGAATATATTTTTTCAAAATTATTTTGAAGTTTGGAATTTTATTTTTGCATTCTTACATTTGTACACATTATTTCGCATGACTTAAATCTAACTCTTTATAAATTATGTTAAATTTGCCATATTGCTTTAGTTTTTATTTTATGTTTAATATCCTACATTTTTTTACATCATTTAAAAAATCAAACTAAAAGCACGTTTAAATTTCCTTGGAAGTTATTAAACTTAAGAAAAAATTAAGCTTAAATATCTTCAATATTTTTGTCATCTAGTTTCAGAACAAAATATTAAAATAGTTTCAAAATGACAAAGGGAAAATGTAACATAACATTGACCCTTGAAACAACCATTCGTACTGATAAAAACCTAAAATTTCCAAAACAAAAGAATATTATTTACCTCTTACTGGTTAAATGTAAGCCTCATTAAACTTCTTTTGAAATGTCCTTTATAATAATTTAATGTATTTTATTTATTTTTAAAGAATGAATGCATCCCGAAATGAATTCTAAAAATTTAGAAAGTTAAATGCGTTTATTAAAATAACACATTAAAAATATATGGTTATTTGAAATCAATCTGATTTTGGAGCTATGCTAGATCTACGTTATATGAAACTTAATAATTTTGAACTTCAGTGTCTCTTCTGTTATCTTTTCTCTCTATCTCTCTCTCTTTCTTTCTAGTGATTCGGTTGACATATGAGCTTGCACAAGATTTAGAGTTTAAAACTCAATAAATTCCTGAAACAAATTATCTTCCTCTGGAATTAAAAGTTAGAAATAATGATTGAGCTTTACACGGTTCAAATAATGAGAAACATTTTCTACCTTAGCATTATTTGAATATGAAACAACCATATTTACAACTTTATTTTCTCATTGTCAGATAACTTAATTCCATTGGTAGAACAGTTTATATTATTAGTACAATTTCCTGCCGATAAGGCTTATTGATACTCATTATTGGCATTTTTTAAAAATATCTGCCCTTACACTTATTTTTTATACCTTTGTGGTTGATTTATGCATAACAAAATTGCTTGAACATTACAAATATTTAGGGAAAACTAGCTGAATATTGTTAAGAAAACACAAACTAAAAAGAACAAACTCGTCATATATAAAAAACAAAAACACTTTTTTGCCGGTGTAAGTAAATATAGATTTGCCCGTACAAAAATAGTAAGACTGTTTCTCAGAAAGATAATATGGAATGAATAGTTCAGCTTACTGTAAAATTGAATTTCATTAAAATTTCATAAGTTTTATTTTGCGACGCAAAACTTAATGGATAACTAAAACTAAATACATTACTTAGATTTTTGTTCTTTAAATGCCTGAATTCTAGCAGCAATGATAAATTAATTTAAAACAAGCAATTTAATTGTTTTATTTTACAATTCTACACTTTTCTTGAAATTCATTTACGTAAATGTTATGTAGACGACATTATTTTACATACATTTATAAGAAATCTTGATTTTTCATCCATTAAATACTGCAAAATAAATATATATGGAAGTAATATCAAAATTAAAATGATTGTGAAATTGCGAAATGGTAGATGTTGTCAGCAACTTAGAGAATAATACGAAAAAAGAAGGGGAAAATATGATTTACTAAAGTTATGGTAAGGTACTAAATGTCTTTTTTATCTATATTGATAGCTGCTTGGGTGTATGTGTTGTTGAATATATTTTATATCTTAATCGTAAATCATTTCTCCACCGTAGGATAAAAGTATTCCAAACAGAGCTTACCGATTTACTTTTTAGGAAACATATTTAAATATTTGAAAAATTGCAATGTCAGTTTCAAATGTTTATATATTCTCATGATCGTTTTTATTTATGAGTGTTTTCAAAGCTCTGCAAAAAGACGGCGGGATATTTAACAGTTTCTTCTCCAGAAAGAAGTTATTCCTTCCATCATTTTGTTTAATAACTGCATGTTCTTTTAAAAAGTTATAATGTTTGGGAATAAATTTCTAATACGCGAATAAAAATTTTTAAAAATAAATTTAGAAAAACGCGTAATAACTTTAATTAGAAACGTGGAGTTCTAAGATTTTATGAGCTACACATACAAATTTCTAGTTCAAACAATAATGTCTAATAATATATTCTAATAAAAAAGAAATAGTTATTTCATTAATAATGGATGATATTTAATTTATCAATGTTTCTGTCGATGGTTTTCTTCTGTATAAATGTTTAATTAATTTCATTTTATGTAAGAAATAGCATTTTTTCGTTAAACGCATTTTGTATTTGTATTACCACTACAATGAGAAATGAAGAAAAGTTTGAATTAAAATATAATAGTTAAATCATTTATAACCCTGGAAATTATCTTAATTTCAAATAAGAATTTGTATGCATGTATGATTAATATTAAATAAATTCAATTATTGAAATAAATTGACTTCATGATTAATGTTATTTTGAAAATAGGACTACTACATTTTCATAACTTTTCTACTATTTGTAAAGATATATATCTAAATTAAATAGTAAATAAATATTTATAATAATAGTTAATTATATCACATATGTAAGGAATGTTAAAATAATCGAAGTTTTTCTATTTTATTGTCCATTAGGTACTCTTTGATGAAATGTTTGTTCTTTCTTCTAAAATTGTAAAAGGAAAAAAAAATATGTATTTAAATAAGAAAATTTACATATTCCATTTTTGTAAAAAAATAATAAAAAATAAATTAAGTGTGTGTTGTTTTGCCTTAGTTTATTTTTCCCCTAAATAATTCGTTTTCAATACTTACATCTTACCTTTAGAGTGTTGTTTGAATCATTAATTTTTACTTCTTAGAGAATGTAATTACTTTTAAAGCACATTTTTTTATCGTTAAATCGTTGTTGGCATCATTTATACGTTTAAATTTTATTTCATTGTTACACTTAAAAAACATTTCCATGTATTTTTGGGTTTTTGAAGTATTGTTTATCTTATTTAGGTAAATTATTAATGAGTATTTATACTGATTTGGGCAGTGCTTCGTAGCGTAAATAAGAAAAACTACAAATTAAAATTTTACAGAATGGTTATATTATAATAAGAGCAATATGAAAACACTTAACAATATGAAATCACATAAACGAACTGAAATGTATATCATTAGATATTAAAATAGTATAGATTGCGAAATACTTTGAAATATAATACGCCTTTTCTAAATGCATAATAGAAATTGAGAACTGCTTTAAATATATTTCAAACTAAAAGCATTACACATAAAAGCAGCATTAATTTGACAATTAAATGTAACGCTAAACGAATAAAAATTCATCCAAGTAAATTTTCTGTACACCTTTGTACTGAACACTTTGTAACATCTAGTACAGGATTTAAATTTTTCGGTCCATTTAACAAAGTAGCAACATTTTAATTAACACTATATTTATATATTAATTACATAAAGTATTCTGATATCCAATTATAAACTTTATTGAAGAAAGATATCGCAAAATATCCGCGAGCGCGAATACCAAACTGGAAAACTTCTAGAACAAGAACAATCATCCCTAACTAACCGCCCCCTCCCCCTTTAAGATACTTCCAGGGACAGAATCCACTCGCCGATAGAGGCGCTATCATCCCATCCACCAAGGGTAGGATCGGCAAACGCTGTAGTCATGACAACAGACGAACACGATGGCATGACGCCCGAGCTAGTCATGTTCTGGAGGTCTTCTTACCTAGAGATGTTTTTATGATACCACCAGGACGGGACTATAGCAATGGTCGAGAGCCTGAGGTGGATACATTCCCTCGCAGTGGTGTTCGTGCTGGTTTTACCCGGGTCTGCCCTTCCATCTGTCATCAAAGTGGGTGAGTGGGAGTTTTTCTTTTTTTGATTTCGATGTCGTCCACCCCTAGTTAAATAGTTACGTAACTGTTTCTTGCCTGAAAGGTAGGAGCCACAAGTGGGTGTCGGTGGAATCATTCTTCTGCGGGGTTTGTTTCGGCAGTTCTGGGGGATGTGTGTGTGTGTGTGTGGGGTTGGATTGGGTTGAAAAGGTGCATACGTTGGAATTTCTAAGCAAATGGGTGTTGTGATAAGGTTTTTGTTATTTTTTTTTCATGTTGGATTAAAATAATTTCTCCGCGAAAAAAAAATATATTCTTAATGCTTATTAAAATAAAATGCGATTTTAGCAAACGATAACTAAAATTTTGTTTTCGATATTGAATGTTTTTTTTTTTGACATTTGGATTAGAAAGTGTATTTTTTTTTTAAAATTTAAAATTTGACTTTGATTAATAAAATGTTCTGATTTTTTAAAAATTTTCTTACAGAGCTCTTTAGGAGATTTTTTTTAAAGAAATGTTGCATGTGTTAATTATATTAAGAGCTACAAAGATTTTTTTTTTTTTTAAATTTGCTTGCGCTTTCATTTTGGAATTTTCATATTCTGGTAGAATATGCATAAATTGCAATTTTGGAGCATCTATATATATACACGTTATATTTAGTACAGATTTTTTTAATCAAAATATTTTTTCACGAAATGATTCTATTTTTGCTTAATATACTAAAATCTCTTTATAGCCCGTCACGATAAATAACATAAGGGAAATATTTTATTGAATTTTAGCATAAATATGTTACTGCATTTTTTACACTATTCTTCACAATATGATATTTTAAAACTAAATCATTCTCGAAAATAGTTGCGGTTAACTTACTGAGCTATGAAAACATATTTCATTCAGAAGCATTTTCCTAATTTTAGTTAAACCTAATTTCGCATTTTTTTATTACTTCTGTTATTAATTTGTTGGTATTTTAAAAGTGAACATTTACACTCAATTTCAGATGGAAAATTTCTCATTTTAGAAAACAGAAAAACTTTAAAAAAACTCCACAACTTACCTTGTATTGGGTATTCATGATATAATTCGAATATATGGTCCTTTTTATAAGAGGTTAATACAGCCAAACAAGTTTCTATGAAGTACGTCAAAAAAAGAGAAAAAAATGTTTCATGTTTATTTTTCGTATTAATGTTGAAATAACCTTATATTAAGAAGTTTACATAACACTTTGTATTTTCTCTAATCTTTAATATTAATTTAATGAATAGTTTTATTTCAGTTTTCTATCAAGAGTTGAATACAATTTTATTTGATGCGACTAATTTTGAGTGAAAAAAATAAATATAACGAAGTATTTAGATCACAACCTCCATAGAAAAATTTTCAATCACAAAAATTTTTTCTCGATTTTGGAAAAATAATTATTAATGCAGAATTTTTTTTTTGCAGATTTTGCTTTAAATATAAGAGAAAATTAACTAAAAATTTAAAAAATTACGTAAAATTAATTTCTTTTCAAATGTACATATTTAATGTACAAACTAAATACCTCAAAAGTGACTTAAAATATTTTTAGGTAGTTTGCCTTTTACAACGCAAATTTTTATTTTTTTTAATGACGAATGCAAAGATTAATGTATCAAGCTACAGAAAGTGAATACAGAATGTTAACTTATATTAAAAATGAGTTTCTGAAAATATGATTACAATTAAAATTTCTTACAAATTTATATCAAGTTCTACATGTTTTATATCAAGTTGCCTAATGACCTGATGATCAATGGCCAGGCATTTGATAAATATATCAAGTTCTTATTACAACGTAAATATGATCTTAAAATTTCCTTTTAAAATAGAATTAAATCATTACAAAAATTCCAAACATTTGCTTCTTAATTTTCATCAGGATTAATTTAAATTATTTATAAAATAATAATTTTCACTCTCTGTCTAAAATGTATTTTAAATATTTCTTGTAATAATTATAGTTAAGATGACTATAAGAAAGTCATTGGAACTTTATATTTTATAAAAAGAACAATTTTTTTCCTTTCATAAATCTGACAGAGTAAAGTTTAAACGAAAATTGTTGTTAAAAAAAAAGTTATGATAAACTTGGAAAAAAATAAGAAATAAAAAGTTATCCTAAAGACAAAATAAAAATAGTTGAAATTTAACATAAAAAATTGTGTTGATTAAAAAATATTTCAATGATTAAGTAGTTTGCGCCAATACCTCTTTATATGTAACCACAAGAACAAAATTTTATTTTTGTTCCATTCTTTTTGTTTTTCAGAAAGAACTTCAAAATGTAACTAAATTTTTTTCATCAAAAGACGAAAAAAATAAAAATATATAAAACTGTATTGAATCAAATCTGATATTTTAAGTAGTATTTTTTTTGTTTTTAATTCATTACATGTCTAAAATATATCAAAATTAAAGTTACTTGATAGTCTTTCAGAGATGTTATTGTTTTTTTTTAAAGTTTCGATTGAGAGTGAAAGGATAAAAGAAGAAAGAATTTCAAAGTAGTTTTTGTAACATTTTAAAATGTTTCTAGATCGTACAACGTCTTTGAAAGAAATATTTTTGAAATAAATCTAAAGAAATGTGTAGAAGGATTTAAGAATTTCGTATTTCTTTTAAAACGATGGTACTTGATGAAATAAAAATAACTTCCAAGAAATAAATTTCAATCGGAAAGACTATTCTAAATTCAAGTATGTATCTTGTTCCACGATTTTGCAGGGGGAATTAATTCACTGGATTGTAAGAAATGTAGTCTCAATACCAAAATAAATAAATAAAATAAAACAAAATAAACAAATATGATAAGAGATATTTTTAAATATAATTTTAATATTAATTTACAGAGTGGTTTTGTACAAAATTCAAATTTTCTTAAGAGTTATTTGTGGATCTACATTTGAGAATTCAATTTTTATTCGAATAAGTTAAACTTTTTTTAAAATTATTACTTAATAAAATTCCCTAATTAATTTTGTTTGTTTCCATTTATTCTCCTTTGAATAATGTGTGTGTGTGTTACATATCTTTTCTGAAAATATATATTACTTTACTTTTAAAAATGCATTTTTTTGAAAACTGAAGAAGTAAAAATTGTCTTTTTTTAATGTTATAAATTTGCAAAAAAATTAATACAAATTCCTCCTTGTCTTTCTCTTTAAAAATAGAAGTCGTGTATGCTATGATGCCACAGGCTTTTAAAATAAACATGATTATAAAAGATGGTAAAATGGAATTGTGATTTATTAAATGATTTAACGTATAACTGGATTTAATTGTTATTTTCACTTACACAAAATACTGATTTCTTATTTTACAACTGTAAAATATATTTCCAAAATAATGTGCTTCGTCTCTCAATGTATAAGTATATTACTGTTAATTCGGAATCGCACACGCATTTTTCTCTAAGTAATATATCATCCGAAATTTCAGACATGCCTAAAGAATGGCATAGTAAATTCAACCTGATTTTTGTAAACGTATTACAATATTCCATAGTTTGTGTAATATTCATTTTCATTTTCTAAGAAAGTTAAACAAAAAATAGACCCAATTATTTTTAAATTTATATGACTAAAGAATGATTGATACGCTAATGATAAAAAATCAGTTATAGTTAAATTAAAACAAAAGTATTTTATTTTAAATTTTGTAATAAATACACTCAAAATAATAAACAAAAATAAACAAGTACTCAATTTAAAGTTTTCTTATTTAAAAATTATTTGTTCTTCTTTCTTTTGAATAAATCGAATTTTATTAATTATTTTTAATTTATGAAACGATAAGAAGAAATAACGATGGGAAAATTAATTAATGATTATTCCCCAAGAAAGACTAGAATTTATTTCAACAATAAAATAATAAAAATTGTATGTTCATGTAGATTTCACTCCTTGTAAATTGAATTTGGTAACATAAGAAGCAGTTAGTTTTCCATTGAATATTCCTAGTGAAACTTCTTTAAGTATAAATTTTGTGTGTGAAAATATTATTCCCTCTAATAAACGTCAATTAGTTTTTCCAAAAAATTGGATTAATTACTTTAACCTTCAAAATATTTAAATTTTCTGCAAAACGTAAAGTTTTTATACAGATCAAACAGGTAAATTTGAGGCTTCGGTTTCATGAAATTAAAGTTTATCAAAAAATAGAAATTAAACCAGTGATTCAATTTTAAAAGTTTTAACCTTTATTAAATCATAATGAGACAAATAAAGAGTTAATGAGCAAATAATGCATTTTGAGACATTTTTAATGAAAATTAATGACAGTACATTTAAGGAAAGAAAATAAAAGTAGACTCTTTTTTATTGTTTGGGAATGAAAAATGCTATATCGAAATCGTTATATGCGTTTGGAAAAAAATGTGTATTTTGATATATATATATATATATATATAAATAATTCTACTTTACTTGTGAAATATTCTACTTATTCCTACTTGTAAATAATTATTAAATTATTGTTATCTAAAAAAGAAGAAGAAACAAGAGACATTTTTAAGAATAGCAGGTACTAAATGTGTTCACAACATGTACAATAAAATATTTTGATCACCTTAAATATTAGACATAATATAATTAATTAACCGGTAATTCTAAATTTTGTTTTTATAAGTAGAAATGCTCAATCAATTAATATGAAAGATCCTGAATTCATATAATTTTTAGTTACGTCATTATTGCTGAATCACAAAAATTCAATGACGCTTTTATTTTTGTACAATATGCCCTCATCACTTTTTACAAAATAATTATTTTTGAAAATTTTAAAACATTTGCTAAATTTCTAAGTCATAGAGAAATAACCATTTTTGTTATTTATCTTATTTTTTGATTTTTCAATGTCATTTCCTCTTTTTTCCAGTTCGTATAATGATATATATAAGTTATTCATTTATTTAAAAATGTATTCTACTATCAGAAACATATAAAGTTTAATAAGTTTTTTTAATAAGTATATAGTTTATAAAATTTTATCTATTAACATTTCATTAAAATAAAATTGTAGTTTTAGGCTTTTAGAAACTAATTTGCTGATAGCTTGAAACATCTTTCATCGTCGTTTGATGGTATTAATAATATGTTGTAATCTATTTGTCGTGGAATCAATTAATCAAAATTACGAGCTTTGACAGGAGAACACTATATATTACGGGAAACATGGTGAACCTGACAGACTGTGTGGTTCAAAATGTATTGCTGATAATCATCAGTACCTTCATTACATGAATGTTGCAAGAAGAATTTTACAACATGCTACGATATAATAAATTTCTGATTTAGCAATGGGACATCAATAAGTTTTATTCTTAAAATTTATAGAACCGTTTGTCGTTTTGTTAAGTATTTTAATATAGCGGAATTTAATTAGGTTTTTGAATATTTTAATATGAAATTTAAAGCGTTTGTATTCGTATTATTTTTTTCCAAGTTTCTTTTTTTTTGTGACACTGTTAGCTTAGTGTTTATGATCGTGAATCCGTGAACATCATTATTTCCGTCATTTATTTCCATGTGTTAAAAACTATAATGTCTTTAACACCTTAAATTCTGATTACAATTTAAGAGAGTCCTTCCCCATTGCCACCGTTTTTCACATAGGAGTGCGTATGCGGAGAACTGGAGGCAAAATAAATTGCATAAATATAAACAATTTTTTCTCTGAAATAAGTAAATTCTCCGCAAACACTGTGAAGGTCAATTTATTGCATTCCAAAGTCTTCATTATAGATTAACTGATAGCAACGCAAGGAAGATGATCGTATTTTGGAAAGACGTATATATACGTCCAGGGCATTTAACGCCCTGTTTATACGCCTTTGACAGTTAAGCCGTTAAAGATCTACGGTGTAGAAGAGAATGACACGCCTTAAATCGGGTGTGTGACTCAGAATCCTTACCGTCACGGGATATGGAAGTATGTAGAGTGGGATATCAGATCACATTTGCCACGCTAGGTATTTGAACAAGTTTCCAAAGAACAAAATTTGTCCCCAGTAGAAGCAACGTATCAGCAAAGATGGTGCTATTTAAAAAATAAATCGAATAATTATTTACTCTTGTCATATATTCTTTATATTTGCCATAAAACATACATATTTGTGTATTGTTTTACTACATAAATACTTTTAGAAGCTCAAGATACAAGATTAATTTTAAAAACATTTGCAATACATGAGGGTTATGCAATATAATTTATTACATATGCTCATATGCAATAAATTATATTTTATTAATGCTTTAAAATGAACGTAGTATTTTGGACTAGAATTAATCCCCTTTAAGGAAGAGAAATAATACCTATACAATTTTTAGTTATGTTACGGTTTGCACTCTTTCGTAAATGTTCTTTAATAGTAGAATACAATTGTTTTTTTCTCTCCTGCACACCAAGCTGATGAATTCAGGACATAATTTTTTCTTACAATTAGATCAGAGCATATTTTATTATAGTATATTTATTGAAACAAACTTTATCTATCTTTTTTTATCTAAATTAAAGAACATAGCGTGGCCGGATCGTGGCTGGCGTGTCATGAGTTCGAGCCCAGTATCACTAAAAATCCGCCATGTAGGGGTGCGATACACATTAAATCGGTCGAGAGCTCAAACATCCTCCCGTTGGTGTGGTGTGGAAATTGGGAGAGGGTGGTGCCAGCTCAGGTGTCGTCTTCGTCACTTGACCATGATTCAAAAGGGCGAGGTCCGTCGCCAAAAGCCCTCTTGCTGCTGATCAGTGCGACGTTAATATTCACTTACTCAAGGGACATAGCAAAATATTATTTATTGTAAATAAGCAAATAAAGTTGTTCATATTGTACTATTGAAAAGAAATAGTAATGAACTACGCAATCACTTGTTTTGTTTCTGACTCTACAAATCGAAATTGAATTCAATATACAGCTTGCATTACCATTCCTCTCCCCCAATATATTTAAATAAATATTTATATAAACTTTGCTGTATTAAATTTAAAATACCAAGGTTGGAAAGCCATGTATTTAAGCCTTTAATGTATGCATACAAAGCCACTTTTTGTATGTATACATTAAAGGAGAAAGAAAATATGATAACATTTATAAGCCTATTGTTACTATATAGGTCCAAAATTAATACTCACAACAACCAACTCTAATAACTAAAAGGGCTTTTACTGGTCAGCATCGAATGGAATTGGGCTTGGTTGACAAATATGTGTAATTTATTCCATTTTTTTAGAATGTATATGTCACAATTAATCAATCATAGTAGCTGGAGAGTGGCGACAGCCTAAAATTTCAGCTACATATGACTAGAATTTTTCAACGTGTGAAAGATCTGTAGAAAGTGCGTACATTCGAACAACATCTATGTCGATGTAGGTCAGAATCTGACAGGGGTCCGGGCTTACGTTATTTTTTGTTAGATGACGTCTTAGATGCGTAAAAAATAGGGCATAACTGCCGACTTCAGGATCCAAAAAATGTAACGTTAGCTATTCAGATTATCGACGATACAAACAAAATGTATTAGAAGCATGTATCCAGTGGATGCTCATGCAATCATACTAGGCAATTGGCCGCTAATTAAATATGGAATACAAGAAGATCTCGTACATTCTCCATGGTAACCCCAGACATGCATGCGTCCATGCAGAATTGGGACTTATCTGAGAAGACATGTCCCTACTAGTGTAACCAGTTTCTCTACGCGCTCTACTGTCGCTGGGGATATACTCAGTATTAAAGGAAACCATAATAAAGGTCACGCGCATACTGTCCTTTGTGTTGCGCAAACAAGCATACATCTGACTCAAAGTCCTACATGTGTGTGTAAACATGCAAGGCCAACCTCAATACATGTCTGTCTTGGCGGGAGGCCATTGAGGCCTGTATGGCGTCCAGCTTAACCATCCTGCGCCTAACGATTCCACATTTGCAAAGAAATCGCTGTATTTTGACCAATAGAATTGGGAATTGATAAACTCATACTTGTCACAATCCTATAGCTGTTGAATTCCAGCAGGTGCTGCTAGCCATTTTCCGTCTTATACGAGGCGTAGTACGGGCGCCCCACGAATAACCAAAATATAAGTGATTCCCGATTGAAAAACCCACAGTATAACTTTCTTTTTATTCAGAGTTTGAGATGTTTATCCCTTATATGTGGTTCTGTTGGTTTAAATGCTTATCATTTACATAGCACACCATCTATCTTCTTTCACGTGAATTTTACTTATGTATTACCCTTCTTACAATTGTAAAGGAAAACATTAAACATATATAAAAAACACATAAAACATTTTTTCATCAAATAAACTTACGTTAACTTTTGTTTAATATATATAATACTGTATTTTATTTAATTCTGTTATGTGTTTGTACATTGCTACGAAGGAATTTTGTATTAAACCGTCAAACTGAGCATAAATTATTTAATTTGGCTAATTATGCAGCATTAGGTGTTTCATTGTTGTGTTTTTCTGAAACAGATATAGCTCGAATTCACATCATAGAATATTTCTCAAGATCTTCTGCAAGACTTTTGTAATAAATAAATAATATAATTCCATGTCAGTAGTTAAATCAATGTCAAGTATTCATTTGCTAGTGATCTTTGTAATTCGCATACCTTATCTCCATCGTAAACTCGGAAAGTTTCGCAATTATACAAACGAAATCGGATATCAAAAATGTTTCTGCTTGTTTCGTATTCTTGTAATTTACAACAAACTGTAACTTGATCTAGCAGTTGTTAACTTAGCAGCGTTACTTTTATATTTAAACTTTTAACTTAAATTTTAATTGATAGTTAACTTTTGTAGTTTGAACTTTTCTAACTTGTTAAGACAAACTATAATTAGTTTGTCTTGGCTTAACAAATTGTAATTTGAGCAAATATCTTGCGAAAGATTTCACGGATATTTTTTGCGCTGTTGTGATATGATAACATTTGTTGTCATTTTATCTTTATAAATAAAGGAATTTTTTTATTTTATTTCACCTATTGTATTTGTGTGTCCCTCTACGATTCGTACAAAAACTTATAATCATTTTTTTTATCATCCTGAAATATAAAATTTTAACTACTCGAGTTTTTATTAAAACATCATGGGATTCTGCAATGCAATTACCAGATATAACTATCTAAGAAATTCAATACTGTATAAATTTAAAGTTCTAGACAATTGTTTTTGTCTGACGAGAGATGCATCCATTTTATTTTGTGTATGAGGTATTTGTCTCCATTAAAACTTGATTGTTCTTAAATATCTTATTTTATTTTAATGACTTTAGTCTGGATTTTGTTATGTTTTTAATGCGTTTTCATTTTACTTCATACTGTAGATATTTCGCGTATTGTAATTAAGCTTCCTTTTTGGAAATACGCATTAAATAAAATAAATATGAAATTTAAAGCATTTTTCTCAGCTAAAAGATTTGGGAAATTGTTGAAAAAAATGTATTGATTTCCCGATTTATTCAAAACTATACTATTTACTTCAAAATACTCTTTTCTGCAAATATTGATAAAGACATTTAAATAAAACATTTGTATTCGAATCACGTATTTCAGAAATTGCATGAATCTTTCAGCCATTTGAGTTTTTGTAAACAAAACAATAGAAATGGATAAAGTAATAACGTTTCTTCAATATATTGAATGGTTTAGTTCTAAAATTTTCATTTCTTTCTACATGTTGTTGAAACATTATTAAAAAATCAATTCATTCTATATAATATCACGATAAATCAACTAATTTTTTGTTATAAATTTACTATAATGATTTTAAAAATAATTTTTCTTCGTTATATTTTTAATATTCTTTGAATAAGTGATATATTTATTATGGAAATTATGAACACTTGATATCCAGTATTTTAGAAACAACTCAATATTTAACCCTATAAGCGTTTGCACGTATAAACCCGTCCGACTTGTGTGAGATGCTTCAAAAAGCGCCCACACGTACTTTTCCGTATGGTCAGGAACTCGCCTAAAATGCATTAAACTTATTTTTAGCCTTCAAGTAAGGCCTTCAAAAGCTCTAGAGCCATATTTTTTTCTAAAATAATTTCACCCCCTTAAACGTTTAAGAATTATAACTAAAGATACATTAAATGTCGTGCTTACAAATTTCTTCTCTAAATACATTTGGATGGCATTATAGAAATAAAAACTATGTTTTTGTTATGTAAATTGACCCAAATTACATTTTAATAATAATTTTTATTTAAAAATACCTTTAAAATTTTATTTTTAAACCATTAAAAATCCTTATAAGTTAAGATATCCGACTACTTGCGACAACTTTTTGTTTGAAAAAAATGGAGATATGTGGATTTTTTTTTGTAGATTTGAGATTTGCTTAGAACATTTTTAAAAAAATATGCTAAAATTAAGAAGATAAAAGAAATTATTATTACTTAAATGGGAAAAAATTGGTAAAAATTAAAAAAATAATAACATAAATGGGGTCCATTCTGTACCAAACGTTTATGAACAAATGTTCAATTCTGATGTGTTGATACGTTATTCATTTTTGAAATAACTTTCAAGGTAAGAGATATTTCAGTTTTTGCAAACACAAGAGCACTTTATCTCAGTTATTATTTGAAATCTCTTAAAATGACAGTGATTATATTCACATAAGGAACTGTAAATTTTGTAATAAAACAGTTATTGATAAATCTGAAGGTGAAAACACTTTTATTATACAGAACATACACAAAAATGTTTCAGTTAATTATTTTCAAACCTTTTTGAGCATTTTCAAAAAAATACATTTCAAGTAAATTGCGTTTTAAAGTATGACATCTTGCTTAAAGTAATGGTATCTGCTTTTACTAAAACGTAGTTTTTGTACTAATGAACGGAAAAAAATAAACTTCGTACTTTTATAAAGATAATAAAATGGTCTGTAAAATAAAATTATAAAAAATTATAATAAATTTTTGGCAAAATTCACAATTTTACTGTAGTGAAGAATAAAAGACCTGCATACAAAAAAAGAATTCAAAGAAAAAATTACCTTCACAGCCTTAAATAAAAGAATACTGGTCATAAATATGGAAATTGAGATCAGTGTTTAACTACTGACATTTTTCTTGAAAATTCGTTCATACACCTCCTTTAAAAATCCCTTAAATATAAAAAAAATCGATTAATTTATATATTTGATAAAACGTTTGCAAGAGACAGGAAATCAAGCTGACATGATAATGGATCTCTTCCATTTATTTTTCTCTGATTTTAATGAGCTATAAAGAATCGCCAACTTAATTTGCATAACAATAGATTTTGCTTTTTGAGTTTTCTCAAGTTTTGTTGTAAACTTCCAACCAGTAATTAGTTTAATTAAAGTTTGTTCAAGCATGCTATTCCTTAATATAAAGTCGATTAATATGTTTTCAGGGAGATGTTTTTAAAAATAAACTTGCGTATGCAAAAGTTTTGAAAACGTTTTGGAGAAAAAAAATATGTTTTTTTTATTAAAAAAAAAGAATTACATATAAAATAAAGAAATAAAGAGATATATATCTGTTTAGATAATGCGCGTCAAGTCAAGAGTTCCTAATATAAATTATTTTTTACTTTTCTATTAAGGGGGTAGGTTCACGAAACAGTATCTGTATCTCAGTAATGTTAAAAATAGGTATTTTTAAGGAACCTTTATAAACATTCTATTGAATAAAAATCTCCAATTTTTTTACTGAATGTTCTTTGAACCATAATACATACTTTAATAATCAGAGATTTTATGGATAGCATGTCTAGTTATTTTAAAAAAAAATTTTTTTGCACGAATCTATTTTTTTTTTCAAAAACAGTGAAATTTCATGATGTTTAATGCTATAAATTAAGTCAAGTTTTTTTTTTGAAAAATTCCCTCAATTAAAGTATGTATTAGAGTGTAATTATTAATTATGCAAAGTTATATTCTGTTAAATGCAGTAGTTTTGGAACAAATGTTCCTTATACGGTAAAAATATTAGTTTTGAGAAAAATGCATTTTAGTAATGGATTTAGTAGACTTTGACAGGTGGTAAAACATTTTCAAAAAATTATTAAAAATACTTCTATGGCACGTAGAATGATAATTTTCACACCATTTAAAGCGTAGAAATTCTTATTTTATTAAAATGAGAAAAGTGAAAAATGTGTTCGGGGCCGAAATTTATAACCTACCCCCTTAAGTAAGACTTATAATGAGGAAATATTTGTGAGCAAAGAAACACTGAATTTTATGAGAGTCCAGTGATGATACACGAAATCTTTCTTGCCAGTTCCTTTCGTATCGAGCCATTCATTTCACTACATTGTTTATGCCCCATTGAATGAGAAAAATCTGCTTTTAACTATCTCTTGACCAAAAACAGCATTAAAAGCAACATTTTGTTTTCATTTCTAATGGCGGGGAATCAGCAAAAATAGAGTAAAAGGGGGGGGGGGACCGTCGAACACAAACAAGAAAGAGAAAGAAAAAACACACTATGGAAGTGACGAAGTCATTACCCCAGTAGTTCTCTAGCACGCCGGTATCCAGTAATCTCGAAGTCAGTTCCGCTGAGTGTCTTACAGCGTTGGAGATGTGTTCTGTTCATTGGCTATGTTAAATTACACAGCCGCCAGTAAGGATGGTCATAAACTCCCTAGCGATGTAAATGTCTTCCCAAGCAATCTTGACCCGTCACTAAACGGAAACGGGCCACCGCATTTCGATGTGTTTTACCCGGTATTTATGTGAGTACTTTTCAACACAGTTCTTGCTTTTTATTTTGTCCCGTTTCTTTGAACGGGAGCTTATGTTCATAATATATTCATTATGAAGCTTTAGAGTTACTTGACTGCAGTAATTGTGTTCCCTTTTGAGCAGGGAAATCAGCCTGCTCGTTTCCATGGACTTTGAAGTGGCTTGGTATCCACTGCAAAACTACTTTTTTTTCTGTAATTCAAGAAGTCTTGTGGCATCCGCGCTATCTGTTTCTTTGTAATATGGCTTTTAAGATTTAAGTTTCATTCAATTCTGATACATTTAATAATGTTTACAGCAACGTACTAGGTACAATGTAGTTTTACTTCTACGAGGTATACCCTAGGCAACGTTCTTTCGCAAAGTGATCTACAACTGTAGGCATACGATATCATAAAAATAATCATTGAAAAAGCCTGTTAATTATCAATAGACTTGCGCAAGACATGTTCAGTATGCTGTCCTCCATTTTCCTTCACAAACCTGAAAACGATAAACAACAGACCAGAATGTCTCAGAAGTCGCGTTGTGAATGTGTTGAGCAATCCATACCTTCAAGTCAGGAAAATTTACAACTGGACTACTTAACGCAACATTTTTATAATAAATCCAGAGCCAGAAATCATAAGGATTGACGCCGGATTTTGGAAAATGATGGGTGATCATTTTGGCTGATCGGAAAGGCCTCTGGAGTAGTAGAATCACCATTGTGATTCAACTGCTCTTTGCAATGTGTGAAACAGCGCCATCTTGCATCTTACAGTGCCATATGTTGTTAAACTTTAGAACCTTTCTGTGTACCATACCATTTACACTTCTTTAAAAATATTGAGTTCAAATTTGAAGTCATTCTGACCATTACTTTTTTGAACTGCAATTTTGAAAAAAGGGGGACTTTAATTATAATATATTGCATACATAAAGTTTGTACAATTCATATAATTTTACAGATTCATTAATTCAAGTTCAACCAACCAATGAATTTGTGCTCATTTTCTACATGAGGAATCTATTAAGGCTCTGTTAAATTGATTTTCCACAAATTCAAAGGGAATTTGTAACAAAGATCGTAGATTTTTTAGTATTGCAAGTAGTTTTTAAAATCGGAAAGCTTTTATTTTAGCCAATTTCGTAAATGCTCTCTGTCGTGCATAAATTTCTAAAATTAATGTAATGAATTTCGGTGCTTAAGACTAGGATCTTCGATAACAGTTTAAAAAGTTTTTAACACAAATAATTTCGGTTATTTCCCTATATGCAATGCTTGGATTTCATTTTGATGTCTTTTATATTCATTTACTCTCGAATACGTGTAAAAAGTTATATTTTATTATAGTATTTCTGTTTCAAAATTTTACACTTACTACGTTAAATATTTGCATTCCTCACGCAAAAATAGGGTTTATACACTAAATGCAGTGTGGGTAGGAAATTTATAGTACTTTGGTACGTTTTTATAAACTGAAATTTTTCAATTTCGAACATCATTACGTATTATTAAATCCATTTCATATTTGTTTGATTTTATAACATATAAGGCTGGAATATAACAACTTCATAATGAAATGCGAAATGATAGCTCAATAATTCTTTTCACTAGAATGAATATTTTTACCTTCTATTAAGTCTGCTAAAATTTATACCAAATATTGATATATTACAGACGTTTAAACACACTCATTTTTTAAGTGCAATTGTGCTTTTTTCTTCTATTTTATTTCAAATCTTGTGTTTTGAACGTCTGGAAAACTATTGTCATCATTTCTGTTAAAGTGAAGGAGTTCCTTTCTGGAGTTGATCAAATACGAAGTTCATATACCAATCATAAAAAGCACAAATACTTTTATTGAATCAATTTTTTAGTGAAAACACACAATATTACACGCTCTATTACAAAATGCATATCAAATAAAATATATGAAATGCATAATCTTTCTTTTATAGCATTTTATATTTTTTCAATTTTTAAATCTGTAAAATTTTCATTGAATTCTATATTCTTTAAGGATATGAGAAGAAATTTAAGCAATAAATGTGTGTGAATGATATATATAATAAATTTAAAGTTTTAAAATTCTTTAAAAAACTTCAAAAATTGAATTTTTTTAAAGACTACACTAAGATATAATTTTGTTCTTACAAAATAATTTTGTATTAATAATATTAAAACAAGCAATATCTTGCATCACTTCACGAACAAACAAAATCTCTAAGAATATTCTGTCCATAGAGAATTTTATATGAAATAAAACCACCTAAATATTTTCCATATTTAAAGGTTTATTAGCTAATAGGTTACGATGGAATAAACATCCCACAAATTGGGGGCGGGGAAAATATACTATTATTTTCCTTAAACTTATATAAGATAAATAGAATTTTTGAAGAAACTTGAAACATGTTTTTTTTTTCTTTCTTCAGTCTGCCTCCATTACAATTCCCAAGACTTTGATAAGAAAAAAAACACAGTTTCCCCAACGGGTCCCTTTGGGGTCCTATCGTCTGTATCCGGGCCCTCTTCACTTCTATTAACCTTTATGGAGGAGTTCTAGATTGTCATGTTTGTATGACAGTAGAGATGCCAAAATAGTGAAGAGAAAATCCCTTTCGGGTTGGAAAGTCCCTATAGGGATTTTTGGGTAGATATATCATTTATTCTAAAAATTGTGTCTATCCTGTATTTTTTTGAGGGTTATATAAAAACATTCATTTTCTCTTTTTTCTTATCCTCCTCTTTGTGTTTTTATTTTCGACGAAAATGTGGGATTTTTCTGAGAAAGGTTGAAAGATACGTCTATTTCTAAAGAAAATATGCTGTAGAATAACCCGAAAGCTTTTGAAATATTGAAGAATTTAAGAAAAAACGGTAAAATCAAGTATTTTTATCTACAGAATAAATTTATAATTTAGTAAAGAGTTTTTACTGAAAATGTATGCTTAAGTATATTTAGATTTAATCTTCTTAAATATTTAGATTTAAAATATGTGAATATCATATTTTATTTAAAATTAAATATGTTACTCTTCCAAAATTTTCATGTTAAACCATAAAAATTTGAATTGTAAATTTAAAGTTATTTTATCAAATATCTCTTGATTTGTGATTAAACATTTTGATTACTATGTATTATTTTACCTTAAGTTCTACATATTTTACATATAAACACAAAAATGCATGCTTTATTTAAAAATTCCTTTACTTATAATACTTAAGGTATCCGACTACTTGCAACAACATTTAAAAAAAAAAATGGAGATATGGGAACTTTTTTTCTTATTGCTTTTAGATTTGTTTAGTACATTTTAAGGAAAATATGCTAAAATTAAGAAGAGAAAAATAAATTATTATTAATAAAATGAGAAAATTTTTTTAAAAATTTACAAAAAGTAGCATAAATGTGGCCCATTCTGTACCAAAAGTTTATAAACAAATTTTCAGTTTTTCAAATCTGTTGTATTGCTATGTTATTTATTTTTTAATGACTTTCAAGGTAAAAGATATTTTAATTTTTACGAAAACTAGAGTACTTTATCTTAATTATTATATGAAATTGCTTAAAAAAACAGTGATTATATTAACATAAAGCCCATAAATTTTGTAACAAAACAGTGATTGATAAATATGAAGTTACACAGAATATACACAAAAAAATTCAGTTAATTATTTTCAAAACTCTTTTAGCAATCGCTGGCCCCATTTGAGAATTAAAAAAAAAACATTTCGAGTAAAACGCGTTTTTAAGTTTGTCAGATCTTGCTTAAAGTAATGGTAACTGCTTTTACTACAACACTTGTAGTTTTTGTTCTAGTGAACGAAAAGTAATACACTTGGTATTTTTATAAAGCTAATAAGATGGTCTATAAAATAAATTCATAAAAAAAATTGTTAATCTTTACCAAAATTCACAATTTTAAGGTAGTCGTATACCTTAAAGCTTTAAATAGGTCTCAATGCCTCAAAAGCATTTCTTTATTATTATTAACTAATTATATTTCAAAACCATTAAGTAAAAAAAAAGATTTATTTCAAAATTATTTCGCCATTTTCTTTATGCTTGTTAAAACAACAAATATACATACTTTGATTTAGAAAATGCGATTTCTGAGGTATTGTGAAGCCTGAAAATCTAATTTTCATCAAGCACAAGAGAAAGCTTTTTATCTTTCCATTGTTTTCAAATACACAAGACAAATTGATCAACTTAGAAACCTTCAAATAAAGTCTTTTGCAAAATCCCATCGTACATCTAACAAGTTAGGAGGATAAAGAAAACGAGACTTCTTTTTAGAAAAATTTGATCATTTTAGATAACGCTGATTTATATTTTTCCAAAGCCTTCAATGCATATTTCAAGTATGGGTTTTACGTATAAAATTCTGTACCAGATTCCTTCGAATTCGATTTGGCTACGGAAGGACTTTGATTTTTATTTCGGTTTTGGTGTTTAACAAATTGTGGATTAAAATGAGAATGAAAAAATGATGATTTACTCTTTTTTAATTAAAATCTTGTTTGAGGTATTTAGTTCGTTATTATTAAATTTTGAAAGCTTTTCTTAAGCCTAATATATAATGATAACTTCATAATAGTTGTATAAATTATATTTAGTGCAGTAGTTGTACGCATATATGTGAAATCATATATGTGTGAATATATAATTTAAATTTGATATTTTTTTTACTGTTAAAAATATGCAATTTAGATGTAATTTAAAAAACTGTAATATCACCATTGAAATAATTATACTTTTCCATACAATTACTAATTAAAATACTTGATTATTTTAGAAGAAATGATTGCGTGCTTGTTTCACATTTTGAAGCTTCACAAGCTCTGTTGGTAACGGAGCTCATAATTTTTGAGTGAAAACTGGTGACTAAGACGACTGAACTAAGATTCCACTAAAACAAATACCTGTTCATATACTAATGAAATGTATGTTCATATGAAATATTTTAACTTTTTTTGGTAATAAACATTCATCTTATATAACTGGTTACTGCATTTTCATATGTATTTTCAAACTAAAATAATCAATTTTTCTGTTTTAATCTATTTTATCTAATTAAATATTTCATAAATCAAATTATTAAGCTCGACTTTTAGTAAGTTAAACCATAGGTTCTTAACGTAGGCGATAACGTCCCCTTGAGAGCGTTTGAGGCTTTTGGGGGAGCAGTAAAAGACCCAGAGAAAATTATGGGGAGTTGAGATGGCAGGGAGGGCTTGGGCAGATTAATCCAAATGTAGTCTAAAAAAGACTAAAAAACACGCTGATTATGTACTAACAAAATTAAACTTTAATACTGTTTACCTTATATTGATTGTATGTGTTTAAATCATTTCTCTATATCTCATTAATTAAAATTCACATATTTCGGTAGTTCGGATAGTGGATGAAAAACTTAAAGATTACATTACATTCAGACCTACATTAAATTAAATGATATAGTGCATTTTAATTTATGTAGTGCACGTGTTGTCTTTGTGAGCAGTAGGAAAAATGTTTCGTCCACTGAATTTCATTACGTATATTATCCATTAAACATAATTAAATATGTTAACCAGGAATTAATGAGTGATTCTTTAAAGTCTGAAACGGTCAATTTATATTTATTTTGAAAGAAAAGATTTATTATGAATTACTTTGTATCATCAAAATCCCTGCCTGTCTTATAACAGGTAAGCTAAAACTTTTATTCCACTAAATGAAGAAAAATTCATTAGTGTTTCAATTCCAATGATATTACATCTTTGACTAAAATATATAATGTTACACATTTAAATATATTTGTGGTATTAGCTATTTCAGATTCGCAAGTAAAAAAATTAGGGCTTTCGAAAAAAATTAAATTAAAAAATATATTCTATTAGTAATATAATATTTTTTTAAAATTTTAAATCTTGTTTTCATCATGTATTATGTACACTTTTATTTCTTTAGAGTGGGTGGGGGCGGTATCAAAATATTTCCTAGAAAAGAGGGTGTCAGTTCAAAAAAGTTTGGGAACCAATGTGTTAAACCTTTAAGAATAATTTTAAAATGGAAGTTGAAGAGATGTCGAAGGACAAGAACTGGGCAATCGTGAACAAGAACCCGTCCTGGTACCTGGGACTCCTAAAAAGTTGCGGTAGCTCATTTTAGACCTTTGAGAGGACTTTATAACTTGTAAGACTGTTTGAGATCTCATTTCTACAGAATTGGTATCGCCGACTCACCGGACTGTATTCTGTGTGACTCTGGTCAGCCTATGACCGCTGAATATTTGGTCGTGTGCCCTGCACTAATTACTCTTAATTCAAATGGTGAGCACGTGCACTAATGGCATAGGTGCTATTGTAGTGTGTGGCATTTGTAAAATTAAATAAAAAACTGTTATGTTCGATTATGGGCCATACACACAAGCTACAACCTTACTTCACAACTGCTACGTTGCATTTCTTCATTTTGACTGAAAAAAAAATCCAAACGGAAGCATAATTAACCCGGCACTTCACGCGCGAAAAAAATGACCTTAACTTCACGCGCAGGGTATCTCATACCCAAGGGTGTTTACGTTCTATTTTTACCTTAACATTTGCATACAAAGGTGAAAAAGGAAGAAAAGCAGGAAATACCATAGGTTTATTACACTTTTCAACCGAAAGTTTAGTTTTTCTGTTCGTTTTATTAGAGCAATTGTTTATGCACTTCTATACATTGTTTATACACTCCTTTAGTCTTCGCCGCGAGTAAGTGCGAAGTTATCCCTGGATCTTAATTTTTTTAAAAATTTCGTAGAAGCATTGCTTGCAAGTTTCTACATTCTTCTGTAAATCAAAATTCAAACCACTTCAGAAATCAGCGTCTGATTCAATGTTTAGTAGGTGGTTTCTGACAGCTTAACAAAATAATTTGCGCACTTATTGTCGCAACGTTCAACAACACAAGAAATATTGTCATAGGCTAACGATTACATTTACTATTCATTGAATATGATGTGGTCATTTTATCAAGCACGATAATTGCTCCCTCAGTTAAGTTATCTGGATAGAATTCAGTAGAGGAATCTTACTTTCTATTATAACATTCATCATTCCATTCTTCCTCATTATCCTCTCAAGGAGACTTTTTTCATCCTAAAATACTGTTGTACTATATCTATTAAGTACCGTATCTATTAAATTACTTAAATATCACATTTCTTTATGATAACTACAATAATGCGCTATTACATAAAAAAGATTTTAAAGCATGCTCATGCATTTAGAACTGTAACGGCGATTCACGCGCAGGATATGACATACCCGAAGAGGTGGTATCCCAAAATATACATTTAGAATTCGCCTATAAGCTAATGCCCCTCAAAGGATATGACCTTAAAGTCAGCTACACGAGAAACTATTCATTTTCCGAAAAAGGTTTAGATGAAGTCTTAATAAAAGTTAGGCGTAGGTTATGACATACCTTGCGCGTGAAGTGCCGGTTTTATCCTTGACAATTACAGAACAATTCAAAGAAAATAATTGAAAATTACTTTAAGTCGAAAGTACTAATAAAATATAGCTTATAAAACATTTATAAAACAATTCTAGAAACAGTGATACAACTATACAGCTTCATTGTTGCTTTTGTTTTAATTCCGCTAGAATAAGTGAAAGGAAAATTAGGGGCTGATCTCGCAAAAATTGAATCTTTGGTGAATGATAAAATTTGGATACCTAGAGAGATATAATATATTTAGATGTCAAACTGCAGAATTTTGGATGAGGATAATTTTCACATCGTTCTGTATCATAAATCATGCCATATTGATTAGACTAATATTTCACTTCATAAAACTCCAGTTTTGTTTCAATATAACAAAAATAAGTTGTAAAAGTAAAAGACAAAAATGTTTTTTTTTTTCGAATATTATAACAAATGTTAAGAGGAAGTCATGAAAAAATGAAGAACATGATACATTAAAAAAAAACGGTTTGATTTATGTTTGTTTTTATAGTTTATAATATTAAAATATTTTCTTTTATTTTTTAAGTTCTATTACTCTAAATAAATTGCAACTTCTTTTTCAATCGAAACTCTCTTACTAGTATGTATCACCTTAAGATAAAAGTGTTTACTTTAAACCGTAACTTCTCAAATCTGTAAATTACAAAATAAATTAACATTTTTGAAAATTCTTCCCCCCCCCTTACAACTTCGAAGTTTTACACACAAACTAATACGATTTAAATGAATATTTTAATGAGAGATATTGTCGAAGAAGGTATTTAAGGGCTATTTACGGGTTTAAATGTACACGAATTGCCATCATTCGGAAGCTATTCTCATGTTACTCAGTATATAAATTTTAAAAAAAAACTACATACATTTTTTAAAAATTTTCTTATTGAAATAATAATACTGCAAAAAACCCACAAAAAAGGTTAATGATTGTACGATAAGTCCTTTTTTAACACGCTTTTATAAGTTTCACTTGTCTTAAAAAAATGTTCCATAAACTTAGTCATTTATAACAGTATAAAGATAGAAAAATATGCGTGAGGTGTTTCCCTTAAGGCATCCGACTACCCTAAATCTGTGAATTTTGCCAAAAATTGACAAATTTTTTTATGGTACTTATTAGCTTTATAAAAATACCAGTTTCGAACCAGTTTCGGGTACACGACTACCCTAAAATTATGAATTTTTCCACAAATTGACAAAAAAAAATTTATGGTTTTATTTTAAAGCCCTATTAGCTTTATAAAAATACCAAGTTTTCTATTTTCCGTTTACTAGAACAAAAACTACAAGTGTTTTAGTAAAAGCAGATAACATTACTTTAAGCCACATATGTCATACTTTAAAACGCGTTTTACTCGAAATGTGATTTTTTGATAATAATCAAACAGGGTCAGCGATTGCTCAAAAAGTTTTGAACATAATTAACTGAAATTTTTTCTGTAAGTTCTGTATAATAGTGGAATTGTTTTAACCTTCAGATTTATCAATCGCTGTTTTATTACAAAATTTACAGTCCCTTATGTGAATATAATCACTGTGTTTTTAAGCATTTTCGTATAGTAACCTAGATAAAGTGCTCTAGTTTTTGTAAAAAAGAAAATATCTCTTATCCTGAAAGTCATTTCAAAATTGAATAATATAGCAACACATTATATTGAAAAATTGAAAATTTGTTCATAAACCTTTGGTGCAGAATGGGCCGCGTTTATGCTATTTTTTGTCAATTTTTACCAATTTTTTCCTATTTTAGCAATAATAATTTCTTTTTCTCTTCTTAATTTTGGCACATTTTTCTTAAAATGCACTAAACAAATCTAAAAATAACAACAAAAAAATCCCCATATCTCCTTTTTTTAAAAAAAAAAAAAGTTGTCGCAACCAGTTGGATATCTTAAATGTTATGAGTTTCCGGACACACTTTTATACGAAATTAATAAAACTATATAACAACCGTGAATGTGTTTCATTTTACGAATTTCATCAAGCCAACAATATTTTGCTTATCCTTTTTTCACCCTTCAAAAACGTAATTCTTCACATTCTTCAGGTAAGGTGATGCTTTCAAATTCTCAACCTTCGCACCGTTTAAGTTGGCGTTCGTTAAGTCGGTTGGCGGGGTCTTTGAATCTCGAAAGCAGGTGTTACAAACGACTTCCGATCACCCGATAATGCTAACGATCGCAGATCGATGCTTTTATCGGCCAAATTAGAGTGATCGTCAAAGACAGTAATGATCGATGTCGTAATTAGGGAAGGAAATTGTTAACTTAACGAGAGATTTAAAGCTTCATAAGAATATTCCGTTCATCAATTGGAAATGAGGCGTAATTGCCGCTTAATTATCGCGCTCTTCACAGGAGATGGATTCTTTCCGATGCGCTTTGGTTATCAGGCGATTCCACAGCGATTTGTTAACGTTTTTGAATCTTAGTCAAGTGCCGATGGGTTAAGTCTTACGTTAGTTCAAAAGATGACGAATGATGCAGAACAGTTATTTTGTTCTTGATTCTCTTTAATGAATGGATATTCGAAATGTATAGATTGGCATTATTATTTCCAACATATTAAAACTGTGACAGTTTTCTAATTTGTACTTTTGCTCACGAATGCAGTAATCTTATTGGCAGAATTGATGTCACGTGACGGTTTTGGTATTGCATAAATCAGTGTTTCTAAGGGTCTCGGGACTTACAGCTTGAGTAACCAAAAATTTAAAGATTTTTAATATATCTTTTTGCATAAAACAACTTGCCTGATTATCTCCTTTAACTGCTTGCCTGATTATCCCGAGTTATCTCGGGTTCATATATATTGCAATTAATTATTATCCCGAATTTGACAGTACGATTTCTTTTGTCACGGTTTTTTAATCGGCCTGGAGGAAATGAAAGGAAATATTCAGCTTTGATTGTTAAATTTGCCAAGTTTCGTTGAATTCACGGTTCTTTTGGTTGGACTTGGTCACGAGTTTTCACTATTGTATAGAGCACGTCAGCTTCTGAATTATTAATGTATAAAGAAAAATAGTTGCTTTAAAAAAAAGTAAAATAATAGCGTTGATGCAAGATAGCGAAAGCGTTTATTTTTCAGATAGTGATTATGAAGAGGTGGACATTGAAAATAGTGAAAGCGATTCTTCTGTATGTAGCTTTATTTAACAGAATACTATGTGTGTTCCCGTAAAAGAGATACTAGATGTAATCCAGTAAGAAAAGAGATCAGATACACACACCAATGTCAGGTATTACTTTGTGTTGTTCATTGTTTCAAAAACTCTCATACAAAGACTAATATTTAACTTCCCAAGATAACTCGGGATAGTAAACTAATATTAAAACCAAATGCTTTTACACCTATAAAAAATTAAAAATTCAACTCAAAACCTACATATTTTGTTTTGTTTCATTTCCTTGTATTTAATAATAAAATAAAGATATATGATGATTTTTTGCAATTTTTTTCAAAAAAATTTATAAGGGAAGCGGTTAATAATAATTAAAATTTAATTGTTTATTTTGATTCTTATTGGAAATTCTGTAGACAGAATCACTCATTTGTTACTAAAATCTCTAGAAGAACGTGTGATCAACTGATTCGGGTCTTACAAATTGATTTTTATACGAAGTCCTTAGAATATGCTAGGAGATGCAAAAGAATTTCCAACATTTCTTAAAACTGCAATACAGTATATTTAACCTTTTTTTACAATTTTTTTTGTGAGACGACATTTTCAACGTTGGTTTTTACCGAATTGCAAAAACCAACCAAATCCTTACTCGTAAAATATTTACTTTAATTAATTTATTTTTGTAATTCTAAAAAAAAAAAAACTTCTTTCTTTCCATTCGATTTGGAATTAGATTCCGCCATAATTTAGCGACTATAGAGTCATTATTCGATTCCAGAAATATCGCAATGTTGAATAAGGATTTTAAATCAATTTGGTTTCAAAGTCTCTAACTGGCGCAATTTAGACGAACAATTTTGATATTGCAGAGTAATCGTAATTCATTCAAACTAAGTTTTAAATTCGTAGCGTTGGTTGTTAGCATTTTGTTGAGTTTTTCTAGAAAGGAGCACCTTAACCCGGGTTCATAGAAGCTTTGAGAAAGGCTTATAATAAAAAAATATACTTGAAAAGCCAATAACATGAATTAAATTTTAAAAAAACTTTATAATAAAGCAATGCAATAACAATATTAAATTGATGTTATAACAGAATTAAAAAATTATCGGTTATATAATATTTACAATTTCGGAAACTTTAATTCATAGAAAATCCTTGAAAAAGTAACCTACAAAAGTCCATCTGCAATGGATGAGCTAACCCTTCCAGTAGTGTATGAGAGTTAGGAGGAAAACTAGCCATAATCAAAACAACACAATTTATTTACCATTCTGAACAACGAAGCAAATTCAACAACCCAAGTTAAGAATTGCACAATTGATAAATAAGGGAGCAATACCGAAGTAGACGAAGTAATTGGATATATAATAATAAATCAGATAACTTACACTTAGCACTTCCAGGCAATACACCATCTTATATTTGAAGATAATTTCTAAAGTAATCCAATCCAAACGAACCGAATCCAATTTAACAACTGATTGACCAAATCGCCAATCTCAATATTAATCAAATAATATACAAAGTGCTCTCCTCTAGCTTTACGTTATCTTAAATTAATCTTCATCACCTACCCTTAGCTTCTCACCTTTCTCTCCTGCTGAAACCTGAAAGCTAATATTTAAATACATGACAATATTTACATAGACAGCTTATTCTTCGGGAGGAAGTTTTTAATTAAATAATATTTTAAAAAAGTTATTCCCCAAGAGGATTGTTAGGAAAAACCTGGATAGGCCAGATACACATCAGTCAGAAATAATCGTTCATTACATAGCGAGTAATTATTATTATGACGAAATTTGTTTTGTATACTACTAAACTTTCTATTATTGAACTAGTTTATTATTGTATAGTTCCATAATACTTGCACGCAATTATACATCCATATATCTGTACCGAAAATCAAAACCAAAATTAGTAAATTTCAGTACCATTCTTTTAGTTTTTAAATTCTCTAAATTTTATTTTAGCATTTACTTTTCAATATTCAAATTTTATTGTTTAAAGTTGTAGATAATTACACAGTTAATAAATAATAAATTATAGAAACGTTAATGAGAGGGTTTATATCCTTAAAATTAGAGTTGAGGATATCTACAAGAAAGAAAAAAAAAGAAATATTTGCTTTATAAAAGGTATGAAGAGTACACAATCAAATCAATTAAAAATTATATTCCAAATAAGAGAGGATTTACATATGCATTCTTATATAATTCCAAATGTCTTCTATAACAGTAGATAACAATCTCTCCGGACATTTTAGCTATAAACTAATGAATATCATTTAAATAATTGTTTTCATTGATGCAACTTTAAATATTTGTAGGAGTGATTTAAAACATTGCTAATGAAAGATTTGATGCATTTAGCTCAGAGTATATTAAAGCTTCGAAAGCAATGTCAAAAAATTATTTCGTGTTTTCATGAATTAATATTTCATTTTTGAAACTTTAAATGAAGACATTATATATATTATCATGGACAGAAATTATTGTATGGGAAATGTTAAATGAGTCTGTACAATATGAGAGTCCTATTCAGCGAACATTCGTGGTTGGAGTGTTTCTACTTGAAATTATGCATGAGTATTTTTAATATTTTGACTCTCATAGTCATCTGATTATATTTTACAATATGTAAAAAAAATTATAAAAAAAATATTGAATTATTTTTGTTTTCTTTTTTACAACATTAAATTATTTTTAATTGATCGCGAAAGGATTCCATTAATCATACGTTTGAAAAAGTAAATAATGCTTAGTATATACGTAAAATCTAAGTGGTAAAGATATTCATTTCGTAATCTGTATTTTAACGTAAAGAGAAAATGTGCCTGCTTTTTTTCAATTTAGTAATAGATGTGCTTATGTGGTTATAGAAGTTAAATAAAAAATATTTATAGCCCCCTCTCTTTCGTATGATATATGACAACCCCTTTGAAATGAAACGAATTAGTCAAAATTCCTAAAAGTGTCCTTATATACAATTGTGTTTTAAAACATTGAAAATAATACAAATATGACTGTCATATATAAAATAATAGTATTTATCAATTTGAAGTTGTGACGGATCTATACGCGGCTCTACTATTCCCTTGGGGGCTCTTCTGGGGAAATAATAGTATCAACCAACTTTCACCGAGTAAGGAAATCGTGATTATGCAAATTAAGTATATTATATAAATTCTGCATTCGAGTTTGACGAGTTAGTTGGTTAGTTGGAGAGTGATGGATCGTGAAATGGTTAAGTGCATTTGGAGTTTATCAATGGAAGATTACTGAGAGTGGATTAATCGACGGTGATTAAATCCAGATAAGGATCGCCTTCAAGGTTTAAACATAGGACTTGACTTCATAAAAGTACAGTTATCGTGATACTTATTTAAACAGAAGTTAGCTTATTAGTGTGAGACGTAGTTTATATTGAAGTGTTTAAGCTATCGTGGAATCAGTTGAGGGTCCGTATTATTCCCAGGCTATTGAGCTTCACCTCCGCGCTCTACTATTTGATCTGTTATCTTAATTAGATAATTATTGTGTCTGCTTTACATTTTGGTGACAATAAAATAATTAGTGTGAATCATGTCTGCTGAAACCCCTTGTCTACCTAGCCGGGTCTGAGGGTAGACAAGGAGTTTCAGAGAGAAGCAGAAACCGACAGGCATTATAAAGTCACGTGCAAAAAATATATATACAAATAAAAAACTCTTTGTTGAGAAATTGACTTTCCCTGAAGTCAATTTTTCCAAGAAGATTTAATAAGGAGAATATCCACGGGACAAGAGACGCAAATAAAATCAGTCTTTAATAGGAAATAAGATCATCCAACATTATTGAACAGGATTTATAGCACCTCATGATGCTGAGTGCACGATTGTCAACGAGATATTGAGGTATTGTTCACCATTCCTCCTGTAGCACCAATCGTAGCTGACGGCTGATGGCGTGGTACTACTAAAAACGTAAATGTAGAGTATCCCACGTGTTTAACTGGACTTTGTTTGAGGATCTTGCCGACCAATCCATTGAATTAATATCATACCTTTCCAACAGCATTTTTAACTGCCTCTGTATGTTGAAATACATTGATAAATCTTTATTTTTTTGCTCAACAGTGTACATAAAAGGTAGAAAAAATTTAAACTTCTACTTGAGAAATGGATAAAAACAATATACCGTAAAATCCGGCGTATAACGCACACTTTTAACACAAAAAATAAGATCGAAATTTACGGGTACGCGATATACACCGAATATAAAAATGAGAGTTTCAAAAATAAAATTTTAAAAAAAAGAAAAAAGAATGGAGAATTGAAAAAAAAATTAGACTTCAAATATATAGTACTATATCGAAATACTATCGAATACTGCTGATTTGAAAGAAATTACATATCTACTGAATTTAGAGCTGTAGTTCTAGAAGTAGCCTGGATAATACTTCAAATAAACGACTTCATTAGCCTCCGAATCTTCAGCAACTTCTTCCCACCAGAAGTGCTTTTAAAAAGTTCTGTGAATTTGTTGAATATCTGTAATACTTCATAACCTCAAGAGATTTTTTTCTTCATTTCTTGGTAATGTGCGATCAATACTTACTTTTGTGAGCCCTGTGTGATACTTTGTGGTGCACGGGGATTTTATAATTGTTTTCAATAAAATAATAATAAATAAACGACTTCAAAACATAAAAGCATTGCGGACATATATTTTAGGTTTCTTCGCAAAAAAGAGGGTGCTCGTTAGTCGGCGAATATACCTAAAAATTAAAAAATACAACTTGAAAGTATATAGGTCCTAGTTTTTTGGTGGTGACCGTTATGTGCCGGATTTTTCGGTAATCTTTTTTGAATAGAAAGAATATTACTAGCTGTAATAAACTGCTTAAAAGTGTAATTTTCAGCTAAATTGGATCAATTTCGAAAATAACTACGTTAACGTTTGTAAAATATTTTCTAATACACGAAGAAATGCCCACATAACATTAGCCTCTACACTTGCATACTTTTAAGAATGCCGATATGCGACGAACTCGAAAATTCAAGTAACTTCTGTTCTCAACACATTTACTAGAAGAAAAAAAAGAATCAATAGAAAAGAATAAATCGTAAGAAAAAAAGTACCCAACACTTCCCACTTCTTAACATTCAGACGACATTGAAAATCATTTGAATATATATTTTCTTCTCCTTTCTTTGAAGAACATTAATCTATATTCTAATCGTGAATACATAACTCTTTCTTTAAAATAGTTTTGCAAGCTAGGTTAAATAAGAATACCTAAGCTGAATGGATTTGAAAGAAGGTCAGAAGCTGAAAATTAATCACATTTTTCTTAATACTTCACATCGCTTTGACAAGTTGAGCTTTGAACTTAGTAAGTAGAAGACTGAAGGTTAGGTGGTCACCTGCACGAGTATCGTTATCGTTACTCTTTGCTAAAGAGTTGTGCTGTCATTGATGGATGAGTCCATACAAAATTAATGAAAGAATCAATCTTTGAGCTCCTGTCATCAGGAAATCTTAAGCAGTGGTGCGTTTCGTCATTATTTCTTACTGATGAGTTGAAAAGAACTGTCTGATACTCTTAGTATTATTTCAAAATGCAACCTCTATTCAAATGAATACATTTAATTTAAGATTTTTTTTTAAATATTTGCTGAATGGTTCTCATTTTTTGCAATCTTCTTTCTTTAATGTAAATGAAAAACAAACAGCATCTAAGTAAAATAAAAATTATGAAAAAATAATAATAAATTTTATTTATATCAAGCAGCTGTAGCGTATAACTACATAAGCCAGTAACAGGGGTAACAGGCCTCCAGACAGGTGTGATCCGTTTTGTCTAGTGGTATGTTACTTGCTTACAGATCAGGAGATACCGAGTTCTATCCTCCTCGTTGGTGACCCGGACGTGATTTGAACATGCAACTTGTCTCCACATTTGGTGACCCGGACGTGATACGATCACACAACCTGTGACTGAAGTGCAGCTGAGGCGGATATCCGGGCGCCTGAAATGCAGCATCAACCAGTAGTGACGTCAGCACAGCAGGCAAGTAGAGAGGTCCAAAAAAGGAGTTCAGGGCAAAAAAAGGCAGACAGTGACCAGCATCAAAGGCAAGCAGCGATTGTCGGTAGCAGATCCAATAGTAGCATCAAAGGCAGGCAGCGACATCCGGCAGCAGATTCAATAGCAGCATAGAAGGCGACTAGGGTTACCCTTATGTGGAGTGCTAATCCATATATACTTAGTAAAATGAGGCAACCGAGCTGGACAAGCAAAACAAAACTTACTGAATTCATATCACATAGTGTTTTACACTATAATAAAAATAATAACTATTATTACTAACAATACAGTAAAGAATGTACAATGGCGGTGCTACCTACAAGTAATAAATGAGTTGTGGCGGCCACATAGCTATTTAAAAAAATAACAGTTAATAAAAACAGTAAAAAAATTAACATATTAAATATGATAACCTTATAAAATTATAATACTTAAATACTGTCTCTACTAACTGCTTCTATTTCTAAATATCGTGAAATAGTTTTAAGGTATGATTGCCTTTTAAAAATGTTTTTTTTACTATTATTTATTCATAAGAGCATGCGTAATATACGTTACCTGCAAAAGTAAAAATATTATTTTCAAAGTAGTCGAAAAAAATTGAAGAATTGTAGTCATTTATTAGCTTGTAAAAATAATGCATTTTATATAACTTTCATAAGATCTAAAATGATTCTGTAAAGAATATTTACCCTTAAGAAATAATGATTTTTAAAAAATTTTGTATCACATATATTCAGCAAACAGAAAATTGAAGGAAGTACAATCGAAAATGAATGAGAATTCGAATACGCATACATTTTAATGGAGTTTATATAAAGGGAAATAACTGTTGGAAATTTTTTGTATTTTAATTATTTATTAGTATTTCACAAAATGACGCAAATTAATTAAATATTTTTAATAATATATGTATCGCATTTCATTTTATTGGCTCATTCAATTTTACAATATGAATTAGTTGTAAAATTTGATCATGGCAAATTGTCAAAATATTTTCTAATTTCTTCGAAGCAAATATTAATGAAGTATGTTCATCACGATAAAAAAGGATTCATAATCTTAAAGTCATAATGCGTGAGAAATCTTAAAAAAATGTGAAAAAGGGATTCCGTTAAACATGCTGCTTCCTCCTTCTTCAATAAATATCGTTAAGGTATCCGAACACATTAAATTGACCAAATTTAGTAAAAAAATATTTTTTTTTTGTTTTCAATTTTATTAACAGAGTTATCTTTTGGCTTTATAAAACGTACTTTTTGTTGTTTCTACGTTACCCAGAGGCCAAGTTACAATCAATTTTGTAAAATTAGAAAAACCGGAATTGGCATATTTAAATTGTTCAATATCTATCACGGTGAGTCTGATAACTGAAAATATTAAAAATGTGTTTCTGTGAAACTTTTGGAACTTGATGTTAATGATATTTCCAGAGAATGTACTAAAATGTTTCTTATTGTACGAATATTTTTTGAGTTATGCCTGTTATTTAAATAATGGTCCCATAAAGAATGTCACATTTCTTATAATATGTACTCGATCACATCTATAATACATAAATTTTAATAAAACATTAAATTTTTAGTACATTATCTAGATATGCATCTCATTTGTTTTAGTAATACTTTCACTGATGTAACTTTATTACTTTTTTCCCTAATTTTGTTTTGAAGTTTTTTTAAAAAAAATATTGCTATAATTTCATTAAAAATTGTGATTTTTGTAAAATATAGATAATTATTCAAAAATATTTTGTTGGTTAAATATTAATATTTAATGGTTATGATTAATAAGAAAACATTTATAATGTTTTTGTAAGTTATTTTTTTAAAAAAGTATTCTGACCGCGTTCGGATACCTTAAATTGTTTTGATGCATGAAATAAACCGTGTGTATTAAATTTCAATGGTCTCATATAATGCTCTTAACATAAATAGCTATGAATACAGAACTATTTAGCAGAGAAACGGATCCAAAATTTGTAACCTGATATCCCGTTTTATGAGAGAAGAAAACTTGTTTTTTCGCCATTGCCAAACCTATGAAAAACCTCATCATAACAATGTATAGAATTTTATTACATACGTGTGTTAATATTTAAGCAATTAAATATTTACTAACCTATCAGAATATAATTCATTTGTTCTAACATGACATTTTCAAGTATTTGTGTTCTGTTTGGTAGTTGTAATTCAAAAAATTTTATATTTCGAGTTTAATAACTCAACTGTTAATTTCCTCCAAGAAGAGAAAGTTCATCTGCATTTTTTACAGAAATGACAAAATATTTTTGTATTTTAGAAGATGAGAAATTGCCAGTAATTTTATTATTAATAACCGCAATGGATGATGTCCCTTCTTCTATTTTGTCTGATCTACTAAGAATGCTCATTGCGAGGGAACTTAATAATGTTTCACAATTTTACAATTTTGAATTGAGTGGTCACTTATTCACACAAAATACATTTCAACTGATATCAGTAAATTAATGGACGAAACATAAAAAAAAATTAACGCGAGATTATCTTTAAATAAATTGACAACAGTCATGATATCTGTTATTAATTATCAGTAACACAAATATATTGATTGTTGAATCAAATGTATGTGGTTCATTTTTTTAAATCAGTTTTTATTTTCAAAAAAATGCAACCCGAAAAAGTATTTTTTTTTAATTTTACAAAACCGTTCATTGACTATTAAATGTTGTTCAATAGCACGATTTAATTTTTTTCTTTATCCAAAAATTTTTCCCATTAAAGATTTCAGTTCAATTTAAATTAAGAGGTTAAGTTTCATTGCTGCATATTTACAAAACGTGCACCTTGACGCACAATTTTTTTTTAAACTTAATATATTTGTATAAATGCAATATAATAAGAAAAATCATTTAAAAATATTTTAACTGGCTAAATATTTCCTGTTTAACTTGAAAAAGTTTTCTCTTATTTTTATGTAATGCCTGATAACCTGACATAATTTCGTAAGCAAGGAAAAATCTCGCGAATCATTATTCCATTAAGGTATCCGACTACTTGCGACAACTTTTTTTTAAAATGAAGATAATGGGATTTTTTGGGGGTTTTTAGATTTGTTTAGTACATTTTAAGGAAAATATGCTAAAATTAAGAAGAGAAAAAAATTATTATTTCTAAAATGGGAAAAAATGGAAAAAAGTTGACAAAAAATAACATAAACGTGGCCCATTCTGTACCAAAAGTTTATAAACAGATTTTTAATTTTGATGTGTTGCTTGCTATGTTATTCATTTTTGAAGTGACCTTTAGGCTAAGATATATTTTAATTTTTACAAAAACTGCAGCACTTTATCTTTGTTATTACAGGAAATTGCTTAAGAAAACAGTGGTTATATTCACATAAGGGGCCGTGAATTTTGTAATAAAACAAAAATTGATAAATCTGAAGGGTAAAACACCTCTACTATTATACAGAACATGCGCAAGAAATTTTAATTAATTATTTTGAAAACTTTTTTAGCAATTGCTGGCCCTGTTTGAGTATTTAAAAAAAACACATTTCGAGTAAACGCTTTTTAAAGTATGACATATTGCTTAATGTAATGCATCTACTTTTACTAAAACACTTATAGTCTTTGTTCTAGTGAGCGGAAAATAATAAACTTGTTATTTTTTAAAGCTAATAAGGTGACCTGTGAAATAAAATCATAAAACAATTTATCCATTTTTTGACAAATTCGCAATTTTAGGGTAGTCGGATACCTTAAGAAATTGTATCCGAGTTATAATGCAATTTTATTCATAGGATTGCGTTCATTCCGCGTATACATTAATTGTCTCAGGATCTATACTTTCTAGCTTATTTTAAAAGTTTAAAGTATTTTTTCACTTGCGATACCCACATCGAATACATTTTTTTCTTTCATCTTATTTTTTTCCTAAGTGTGAATTATAGTATTTTTTGATAGATAAAAGTTCTCAGAAATATTGGACCAACTTTGAGAAAAACTAGGCTCTGCTAAAATGTCCAAAAACTGTTTTAAGCATTACTATTCTGAAATATGTACTTCTTTTGAGAAACTACTCTTCTATTTGAAACATATTTCACGCTTCAAGTATCCACAAACTCCATAATTTCGAGAAAAATCTCTTGAAGACCGATTTGCAGCACTTACTCACTTTGACTCCACTTTATTTTTCAAAGATAAAGATAAAAACTTATTTTGCTTTTTTTCTGTGAAAAAAGATAAGACTAAATTTTACGACATGCATCAGATGAAACTGAACTCTGTATTAATAATTTATAGATATGTTGCAAATTTCTGATGCGATATAGCACATAAACTTTGTAAGAAAAATTAGACTTGCTTAATAATGTATGATATCAGTGATAATTCTGTGTTCCATGCTATATTTTCTTGTGATACTTTCCTTTTAATTTTTTTTACTACGGAGTTTCATTTTACTTTACGCGAGAAAGCTATTGATACAATTAATCAAATACAATCGACTATCAATATTTCAAACCTTCGATAATACGAACCTCTCGATAATTCGAAGTATATGCTCAATTCCAAGAAAAATTCTTCATATTTCGAACTAAAACAATATGTTTGGGTACACTCAATATTTTTCGAAGTAAAATCTGTGGCGGGCCAGACAACAACACGCTATAAAACTCTCGACAATTCGCGCACTCACTATTATATACAGTCCTGTAATAAACAGGTTGGAGCTTACAAGTTTTGCATTGTGTTATCTCTGCGTGTCTCCCCTGAAATGAAGCCCCTTTGATGATCATCTGTCTACTATCCCTTCTTAGTGGTCCCTCAGGTGAAAAGAAACTTTTATTATTTTCATTCCTTTAAGGGGACAATAGAACAACCGTACCTGTGGTCAGCCGTCCACATCTTTTGTTTCTTGCTACACATATGTTCATAAAGGATGGTCTGCTATTGTGAAGAAGAGATGCGTAGGATTGTGTATGAATGTATTGAAAGTATTCTTTAAAAACAGGACTTTTAACTTCTGTAAAATATTTGTACTTGTATAATATATACTTTTTTAAAAATATATTAAAATTATTTTATTCATATGTACAATTGTGTTTTTATTACAGTTTCTAATTTAAATGTGTTGGAAAAAAATTTCTCTTCGTGTATTTTGGGAATTTTTTTTCTATCCTCTTGATAATTCGAAGTTTTTCATTGGTCCCTCCAAATTCAAATTATCGAGAGTAGACTGTATTTATTTTGTTATTTTTTGAAAAATCCAAAACTTTTCAGCAATGTTTTTGTAACTAGAAAATAATCTACCTAATGCAAAGATGTGGGAGAGATAATAAGTAAATGATATTTTAAATGTGTTGTAGACTCACTCGAATCCGGCACTCATGGGTAGTGATTTCATGTTTAGGTCAAGATGGAATAACTCACTACTCAAAATTATTCACTTCCACACTTCTTTACAAATGTAACAAGACTTTCTTAAGCACATTTAATGTACTAATATCATACGCTAATTAGGACACCTGTAATATGGTAACTCGCAACAGACCGCTTATGACCGCTATTTAGTGACAGTTTAGCTTCTGTCGGAGTTTTCGGAGTCAGCTCTGATGGCCATCAAATGGGCTGCGTTACAGGGGAGACAAACAGAGACACAATATAATACAAAACATGTAATCTTCAAACTGTTTGCTACAGGACTCCCATTTATAGTGAGTGGTTGGATTGTCGAGAGTTTTATAAGATCACTCCGAATTGTCACGTGTTGTATTCTAGCCCGCCACAGATTTTACTTTGAAATATTGAGTGTATCACAACGATTGTTTTAGTTCGAAACATCAAGAGTTTTTCTAGGGGCTGAGCATATACTTCGAATGAGCGAGAGGTTCGTATTATTGAAGGTTTGAATTAGCGAGAGTCGACTGTATATATATATATATATATATATACATAGGGAACACAAATCAGTCTTTTTATAAATAAATACAATCAAATAACGTAGATTATTTTAAGGCGGAATGTAAATTATCACAGTGTCTTTCATTCTAATAAAGAAATGTATTCTAAGAATCCACAGCACTGAAATTGCTCTTTTACAAATAAAAGATATAATTAATCTTTACTGATATTTCCGCAAAAGTAATTTCTAATATTGGAAAAGATGAATATTTTATTCCTCTTACAACACAAAATAAGCGAATTAAAGAATCCAAGCTGTCTTTGATCTCTTATTCGAATTTTCAGGGATATATTTATTTTCCGTCAACACAGCTCTTATTAAAAACTACGAACAATCGTTTGCTTTCCATTTGGAGTTTAGTCACAAAAAAAAAGAATGATTTTTGGATTTGAAAAAAAATCTGGTAATCTCTGAAAACAAACTGAATGCTTGAATAAAATTTGCGGCTAGAAGTATCGCGAGTTTCAGTTTTCAGTCTTGACTCCAACATTACGAGATAAAAAAAAGCTCTTCTTGTGTAAATGTTTTAAGCCATACACTGTTTACTTTACCATTGGGATTATTGGATATTCTAGAGAGTGAATGTTTCCCATTTTCTACATGACATTGTTTCGCCTTCCCTATCTGATGCAAGCAAATTTCTTTACAGTATTGATAATTAAACTTTAAAATGATTTTATCGATAAAGTGGAAGATTTTTCACCACAATATTCCCAGAAAGGATTAGTTGCTGAAAATTCTTACCTACTGAAAACTCCAACAATACGTGGCGTGAAAGACATAACTGTAAGTCGGCTCAAGTGTAAAATAGGAGGCCTCTTGTAGAAGTCAATTTATTGGCTACCAAAATCGGACGCCAAGTAACCTAATTTAGCAATGGGTGTTTCGAGAATTTATAAAGTGGAATTTTGCACAGAAAATAAAGGAATATTTATGAGAAATATTTTTTTTTTATTTCCCCAAAATTTCTTATTCTTTTTTCGCTTGGCGACCGATACTGATCTCCAAAAAGTTGATTTCGCCAAGGGGCCCCTATTTTTCACTTTAACTGTTCTCGTCACTTGACTGTCGCTAAGAAGTATAACATTTGTATTAGACTTTCGTAATTTTTAGTTGACATAAACTCATATCAATCTAAAAAATATAGAAAAATATTCATCGTAGCAAAAGCTAAAATGAAAAATAATCACTGCCCTGTACAAAAAATTACGGATGAAACTTTTCACGTTCAAGAAAAAATAAAATTTATTTTTATAGGACTGTGTTATTTTAAAAGACTTTATGACAAGACCTATCAAAATTAACTTTAGGAATTAAAGTATTTTTATTGATTAAAAATTTATACGTACTTACTGTTTTATTTTTATCTTATAATTCAAGTGTTAAACATCATGAAATAATATTCTAAATAAACGTTTTATCTACACATTTGGCTTATTTTCTTTACAAATAAAAATAATTAAACATTTATTAATGGATTCTACTTTAGTATTCTGTAGCATATAAACTCGAAATAAATGCAAATTGATCAGAAATAAAATTTTTACAGAAATTGGGATCCCGAATCACTCGAGTCGTTTAGGAATGCAATTAGTACTTAAATCTAGTGCTTTTGATCGAATTTCCTTCTGCTCCCTGCTGAATTTCAGCGAATCAAAGCAAAGTGGCTTGTATCTTTTATCAAGTAGCACTTCTTCTCATTGATGAATTTGCCGAAGTCACATATGGTGCACGCCAATGAATGAAACTCCTCTTTCTTTCTCCTCACTCTGCTAGGTCAGGTTTTCCGGAACTATTCGAGAATCTATTCAAATTAGATAACCAACTTTGTTTAAGTTTGTGGAACAAATTTACACAATCGCTTACAATTTAAAATGCTAAAGTCCTCTAGGGATTTCCTATAAAATGTGAAAATAGATTCTAGTTTAGTTGATAGTGTATGCTATTTTATGTTTTTTAAAGTCGTATCACACAATTTTATGTGTGTGAATATTTCCCTAATGTAAATTCTTCAATGTGAAACTTAATATCAAAGTTGACACATAGAGCATTTAAGATGTATTAGGGGTGTTAACTTTGTCTCAAGGGCTGAAAATATAAACACTTTTCAAATAAATGTAGTTCTTTGAAACTAAAATTGAATAATTTGAATATTTTACACATTATTTAAAAAATGAATAAGGCTTCAAAAAAGTGTAAAATTTAAAAATAATATAATCGCAATTTAAAAAATTATAAGCATATGAAAATAAGAAACATTTTTGCAAGAAATATTAATTAAGTTTTAAGTTGCGCATGATATTTTCTTAAATATAGCTCTAATAACTATCAATAAGTTGATTTTGAAAGTTAAATATATCCTTTTTACACTGTTGCTACTTTTATAGAAATAGAATAATAATGTACGTTTTTTAGCAAAATTACATTTTATTATTATTATTTTTTTAATTTCAATATTTTTCACATATTTTAAAGTACAAAAGATATATAATACTAAAATTAGGTAGGGTTTAAAGAGTATGATACAATTTATAATTCTATAAAGTTCTATACACCAAAGGCTAATATTTTAGAAAATTTTCATGATCAAAATAAAAATTACTTAATATTTACTACAGAAATGTTTCTTAATTTCATATGCTTATAATTTTTAAAATTATGATTATATTTAATTATGTTTTTATCTTTTTGAAACCTCATTTCATTATAATTGTGTAAAAGATTTTAATTATTTAATTATAACTTTAAAGAACTATAACTTTGGAAATTGTTTATGTTTTCAGCCCCTAAATTAACACCTCTGAGATATCTTAATAAAATTTATATCTTTACTTGTGAAAAACTTATGCCTTCATAATAGAACTTTTTTACAGTGGTAAAAATCATTTTTTTCTTGATCAATTAAATTTTAAAGTAACATTAATTATTACAAATTAAAATGAAACGATCAAAAAAATATTGCTTTCACGAAAAAAACACTGAACATTTTTTTAATCATGCATAGTTAACCATTGAAACGCATTCCATTAATTTAAACTATTATTTTAATAAAAATTTTACAAATCTCTCAAATGAGTCAAAATTAGATATTTTAAGTGGGAATAAAATTGATCATAGCCAGTTGAACCTTTCACCAGTTTCATTAAACTTTTTTTTACTCACTTAAAAAATTATACGTTATTTATGAATTAAAGTGATGATTTACCCAAGGATTTATAACTCTTCATATTTAAAGCACAAAAATGTTAAGAAAAATTATTATTTAAAAAAAAAAAAACATTTTAACTCAGTTTTCAGTTTATGACATTTTAAATCTCAATCTGTTAATACAGAATTTATTATACGATAATCATAACAAAGTTTCTAAAACATCATCTTAAATATGTTTAATTGTAATCTAGCTTTTCTATTTTTACTAGAATGGATCTCAGACGGGTATTAGAAATAAATAACGCCAGAAGCAAGATTACCCGTACAAGACACGGGCATGAGCAATTTTCCGGTAACTTTTTCTCGTGCCAGATACTGGAAAATGTGTCAAGGGGTCAATGTGCTTTAAAAATCTATGGGCAGATGTATACAAAAGAATACTAATTAGATACAATTATTTTTTTTAAAAAAATCAAGCATTACGTATGCTGTCTAACAACTAGATTTTTCTTAGCATTATCCTACTTTACTTATATTTGTCTTCTCAGCATAATAAGCACCATTATTACTTTCAAGGGTATGTCAAGAAGGAAAGATGGTCGTTAATTCATCAGCAACAGCCTGTACCAATAAATCATCTTTTATTTCTCCAGGGAACACCGGTTATTGTTGGTCATGTGGCCAGAGGTTTTGGACAATGGTCAGCTGTCATGTCACTGATAGGCCACCGTAATATATCCAAGCAAAACAGAGACAGAATGGATGTTTTTATTGTGTCGACGCCATCTTCCGTAATGGATGCTTCGAGTTTGGGTAAATGATACGTTTGCTTGCTAAGGTTAAATCTTATCATTTATTTCATTTATGTTTCTGGCTTGAAAAATCACGCATCGTTCCATAATAAACGACACACAGAAAATATTCAGAAACTCAAGATGTAATTTTCCAGAAGGAAATCAAAACACTCCAAGAAAAATATATTTTATCATTTCATTTGCTTTAGATAAACTTAGATACTCAAATTGACCCTGGACAATGCTTATTTCTTCATTTAAAATCTTAATTATTTGTAGTTATTTTTTCAGATATTAATTTTTTTTTAAATTTTTGACTTAATGGAGTTTAAGTGGTAGGTGGCCTTAGTAAAACTAGATTTTTATTACAATTTAGTAACCTGGACTCTTTGTTTATTCTATTCATTTTTTTGTTGTTGTCATATCTCTATATTGAACTTTATCTCCATGCAGTTATTGTATAAAGTGTATGTATTATAGTCTTTAATTTATAATTAATACTATTACATTTATGGTCTAATAGTGTGTATGTATATAAATACGATATTTTTAATTCTTTTTTTTCTTGAATATAAATATATATATCTAATCCAACTCTTTCATATATAGATCATATATGTAAATTCTTGATTTTAAACATCTTCTAGAGAATGTTTTAAAATTATTTCCATCACTTTACTCTCTATTATAATTCCTGAACAATAATAATAATTTAAATCTTGAAAATTTGTTCAAATATCCCATGATAAAATTTAATCCAATTTTATACACAGATAGACAGTTATACTATTAACTTCAGAGAAATATTTTATTTTTGATTATTATGCAAACGTTTCAAAAAATAAATTTTCTAAATATTTATAAATTGTCAGTTTTTTTTTCAAACTAAAAATAAATGTTCTATTTCTTTCTAGTAATAAATTTTTTGATTGCAACAAATGAGCTATAATGATGCCTTTCTGCGTAATTGCTCTGGAACTAAATGTTTGATCATTTGGTTCATTCTGCTATCTTAACACACATCAGGAGTTAGGTACGTGCGTATTCTAAATTTCGAAAAGAGGATGTTGGCAAGACTCTAAATTAAGATTTAATCCCATTAAAAGCAGTCCTTTACCTAATAAGTTTATATTACATGCTGGCATAAGTTTTGGATTTTTGGTATTCCTTTATATTTCGATACCTATGGAGTAATTTCAAAAACATTATTTATTTCTAATAATAATTTCCTCGTTCTTTATAAAAAATCTGTAAAAATCTGTATTTAATACTTTAAATATAATTTATATTAGAAATTATCCATATATATATATATATATAATATATATATATATATTATATAAATATACATCTTTTCTACCGCATTTGTATTTGTTTTTTGTAGTTATTTTTATGACAGCTTGATCACTTTCTTCTCGGGAAAACAGGGCTAAAAAGTAAGCTATTACGAGTTCTGTGCATTTCTAAATTTTATTTGTTTTTCAACAAACTATTCTCCAGTTCTTCTCTTTCTTCCAGAACTTAAAATGCTTTATAAATTAGTTTAATCGAAGTTAAAAAAAATTCTTTGTTTCCTCTTCCAACTCGTTTCTTAAGCAGTTCGGAAAAGTTTGGATACCTAGCATTTGATACGCTTGTCTGACTATTTTTTTTAAAAGGTTACAGACGAAAAAAAGGTTTTTCTTAATTGAAACTTAATACTAGTGAGAAAGCAGTCACGGTTCGGCTTTGGTAAGAAATGAATAAAAAGAATGAATTTATTTGTTTTGTGCGTAATGGGTTTGTTTTACTATTCCTATAACTATCTGGTAAAATATAATAGTTAATAGGAAACGAAAAAAGAAATTTATATTTTAAAGAAGTTATCAAAATTAAATAAAAACTTTCTTGTAAGTTCTGTTCTAGTTTTATGTTTTTATACGTTTTTTTAAAATCTTTTCCATTTCTGTTACATTATATCACATATTGCAACGCTTTGTTAAAAGAAGCTTTAATTTTTTATATCTTTACGATAAATGATTCTAACATTGAAATTGATTGATTTGTGCATAAAAACTTAAATAATTTTTCTAAGACATTTGGATACTTAAATTATTTTGTTTTCTATTTGTAAATTGTATCATATTTGCATTAAATAGTATTTATTGATAATCATATTCATTTTTAAGGTTCTGTCTTTGTTCGCGTAACCGTCATTTTACGAAAGAGTTTTAAGTAATGTTCAGTATAGCTTGAATTGAATACATATATGAAATTGCTTTAAGAAAACTTTCACAGTAAAAAAAATTATTAAAATGTGAAATTTTTCGCCAAAGTAAGTGAAGAAAAAATTAACTATTTTCAAAAAATTTTTCTTTCATGCAAAATATGCTTCTATAATAATAACAGCCTATATATATGTTGTTATGTTTTCTGTCCAGAGCCTTAACTAGGATTTCTGAAAAACGCACGTTATTTTCAGAGTTACAATCATTGAAATTATAACCGGAGTTTTTTGTTAAAATTTCTCCATTCTGATGTATTCAAATATGAATAAATCCACTTCGGAATTATATATTTACAAAAATCCTACTTCAGACTATGTACAAAAGTCTTAGCTATTTATAGGTAAAATATTATTATTATTATAAAAGATTTCTTTAAAAAAGGACAATGTTTCAAAATATGCTATTTGCGCTTCATCTTTTTGTGAAAAAATTGCAATTAAATAACATTTTGCTTGTAATAACATTCTTAAAACAATTTTTATGTATATTTTAATTCAAGTTATACTAAATATCAGGAAAAAAGTATTTGCATTTATAAACTATTTCTCAAAATCACGATCCGTAGTCAAATATTTTAAAGATAACATATTCTTGCATAAATACGAATATTCAAATTTGTAAAAAAGAATATGCTTAAATTTTATTTTCTGTTCCTACATCTATCAATATTTTCAAAATTCGGTATATTTATATATAAAAATTGGATTAAAGTTTAGCTAAGGATATATATTAGAAAGAGTATTAAATTTTTCTTCCTGTGTATATTAGCGATAAAATTTCTGTATAAAATATTAGGGATTAATTTGAAGTAGAATTTTCACAATTTTAGTTATTCGAATCATAATAATGCAGGGAAGGGCGAGGAAATTTCCTGTTTTAAACATGCTGCAGTGGTGTTCGTAGTTAGGGGTTAAGTGGAAGGGGTGGATTGGGATATTTGTGTTCCTGTCCGACTCAGTTCCAAACACGCTGCAGTCGAGGCACCATCGCGCTTTTGCCTTGGAGGAGTATTTCTCTAATGGTCAGTCGGTGATTGCAGTAGAACGTCATCATCTCTTCAAAGTTCCTCCACAAGGTCGCGTACCAGATCGAAAAAGGGTTTTAATGTGAATGGATGCCTTTCGAACAACGTAGAATGTATTCAAAGAAAGGAAAGGACCTCCGAAGACCGTTAGAACACCTGAGAATGTGGAACGAGTTTGTTTGTCCACTCAGAATGTGACAATGATCCAATAATTCTTCTTACCCGATCAACAAGAAAGGGATCTTAACAACGCATGGTTATAACAAGATGTGGCTACAGCTCACACCTCCAGCATTTCCATGGGTGTTTTCAAAGCAGCCTTCCCTTAATGACTGATCTTCCTGCTAGGACACGCATACTTGCCTGCTTGCTCAACTAATTTATTCTATCCTGACTATTTCCTGTGGGCTTATTTCAAGTCCCTGGTTTACAAAGATTACCCCAAGACCCTGGAAGACCTACAGAAGAACATCCGAGCCGAAATGGACAATATCTTCACCGATATGCTTGAAAAAGTGACTCATAGTTTTCGAAGTTTACTGCATCAGTGTATTGAATAGGGAGGGCGACATTTAACATATAATATGTTTAAAACTATGTAAATTCAAAGTTCCTATGATATGTGACAGTCGAAAACTAACAATAAAGTCAAATGAAACATGTAGTGAGTTTGCAAATCAGAAAGCTCCCACGCCCTACCCAGTATTACTATTGGAAGTACACTGCTGGCCACCGTAAATGCAACACCATGAAAGACAAGAGATAGCAGAACATTTATTTTGCAGATAACATGTTGACCAAGTATCAAATGATTAAATTTATAGACTTCTGTGAAGTGTGGTTCCTGCCAGAATCAGTAGCCAGAGTAGCCGCCATTGTTGGAAAACACTGCTGCCACACGCCTCGGCATTGATTCAAAGAGACTTTGGATGTGTTCTTGGGGTACAGAAGACCAAGCAGCTTCCACATTTTGCCAAAGTTAAACTAGTGTGGCAGCTGGGGTTGTAATCTGGGTCAATCGTTGAGCAAGCATGAATCACATGATTTCTATCGGTGAAAGATCCGGAAAGCGAGCCGTCCAGGGGGGCAATTGAATCTAGTGATTGATGAAGAATCTTTGGTCAATGCGTGCCGTGTGGTCGCGCATTATCCTGTTGAAATATGGCTGTGGCCAAGCCCGGAAGGTAAGGAAGGACAACTGGCTCCAACACATCGGAAATGTAGCGCTGGCTGTTTAAAGTACCGGCAATGCGTACTAGAGGTGTGCGAGAGTGATATCCAATACCGCCCCATACCATAATATCCGGTGCAGGACCAGTGTTGTGGTGCATAAAGCAGCTTTTCAGCATCCTCTCTCCACGGTGTCTCCAGACTCGAATCCGGCCATCGTGGTGTTGCAGACAGATGCATGACTTGGCAGTAAAGACAACTTCGTTCCATTCTGCCACCCACATCCTTGTTTCATCGCACCATTGGCGGCGGAGAAGTCTGTGGTTCTGCATCAAGGGTAGACCATGCAATGGACGTCTTGCGGACAGACCACTCTGAATGGTACGCTCAGACACTGAATGATGCGTTGCAGACTCATTGCTCTGTGCTATGGCTCGTGATGTGACTGAGCGATCCGTCACTACCATGCGCACAATTTGCCTGTCCTCACGTGAAGTGGTACACTGAAATGGATGCGATCGACCACGTTGGTCCATCGTACCGTCCTACATCCAACGGTCACATATCCGCCTTACAGTTGTTTGGTTTCGTCCAACACGACTACCGATTTCCATGAAAGATAATCCACAATCTCGGTAGGCCACTATCCTTCCTCTGTTGAACTCGGATGTTTGATCAAAAGCTGATCGCTGTTTTCTACGAGACATAACTGATCGTTTTTTGAAAAAAAAAAACACAAGAAAAACACAATTGCCGAACTTGAAATTGACGAAATCTCCAAGCCTTAAATAGCGCTTTGAGGTGGCGCCACAAGCGTGCGTGATGTGTGTCTGCGCTGAAATTCTAATAATTTGCCTATCTCACCTCCGCTAATGCATGTTGTAAATTTCATGTTATTTGCGTGCTTCCTTCAGGGTGCATTTACGGTGGCGAGCAGTGAATTTTTTAAAAATAAAAACATGTGAAATGATCAATCCAACGACTAGAATTTATAAAATACAAATATAAAAATATCAGAACGATAAGTGTACAAATTAACTTTTAAAAAAATCGGCAAATCATCTGCCCACTTTTTTTTGTTTTTTTTTTGTTAAATAATACGTGAATTGCGAATTTAGGGGAAAAAATAAAAGCACGTCTCAATATCGTGGCAGATAAAAAATAAATAAAAACCCTCGTGAGATTATACGCCAAATCCCTCCTGTTAGCGAAGACCCCGTGAACTTTTTAGCTTCTACTAGACAACCCATAAAGAAGATTCTGTCACTTACATCTGCTCACTGGGAAAAATTCTGACGGTCTTCTTGAAGTACAAGATAGAAGCATTCCCTTAAAAAACATTGAATATCCTTCCATTCTTCTTAAAGTTTATTTTTATAAACTTCATATCCATTTTGCTTACTCGCATAAGATTAAGGACTTTACTCACTGGAACAGGTAAGCGATTTCAGGATTTTCTGAAATTTCAGGAGAAGATATAGGTATGGATATCTTCTTTCACAACAGCTATGCGTTAACGGTGTAAAGGATGGAACAGAACATTTCGCCTGCAAATGGCTTTTAGAGTATGTGCATGATAGAAAAACAAAGAAAAAACTGAAACAGGTTCGGGAAAAAAAAACAAGGAACATGAAATAGATGGGGAAGAAAGAACATACTTTATTTTAAAGTTCTGAATATTCGAGCGTGGAATAAAAAAATTCTTATGCGCCATTTTCTGGTATGCAAAGAAAATACTGAAGTTTTAAAGTGAAGTTTCCATCTATATCATTCCAGCTATATAAGGTATTGTTTTTGGCGTTATTATTTCTTTAAATATCTTTGTCTGGAAAAAAGGTATAATATTTGGATAAAATATTTAATACACTTTCTATTTTTCTTTTAGACTGTTTTTAAATAAGTGTATAAACTCCTTTTATGTGTACATTATTTTTGCTATCTAAGAATGTATTGGGCATTTTCAGTGGTTAATTTAATGGTTTTAATATTTAAAATCGCATAAGTTTCACTTAAAATGCTTATAATTCTATACAGAATTAACACAAATGAATGAGTGAAATTTAAAATAATTATATTTTCGAAACTGTTGCATATATAGCAAAAAAATGATACATTAAATTAAATAAAGAGAAACTAAGTTTTGTTTTCGGTTACAAATGCTCATTGTGTGATCTTTTCGTACCACGACAAACATCTTATCTGTAATCAAGTTAGTTTCACACATTTTGTAATATAACACTGACAATGGTTCCTAACGCTGCAGAAATACATTCTATAAGTACTTGCAGTGTTTTCGGCATCGGTGGTACATGTTCAGCGTATTTGAAGTAATCCATAAAAAGAATCACATGGCGTAAAATCTGGAGATCATGGTGGTCATGTGATTAAGGGTAAATTGCTGTTTTACGTAAGTCTCATTTATTGGTGTGGAGGCATCTCGTTCAAAAAAGCACATATTTAAAATATCGATGGACCCTGGACTCAATTTTGTTGAAGCATGAAATTTGTATTATACTCACGTAGTTGGGGATATAATCAGTTTTGCAACATGTCCATAATGTTGCTACTTATTACTATTTTTTCAGCAAAAAAAGACCATGCCATTTTGTTTTTCACATAGAACTCACTCCTCCGGCGTGGTCACTCTTCCATCACAACATTCTAAGGATAAACTGCCATACACTGATCTACAGTGGGAAAAAAAACAACTTGACATGTTTTTCTTAAAGTTTGGGTCTCACTTTTGAAAATGCGGTAGAAGATTTGTGATAACCCTGCATTTGTAATTATTAAAATGTTAGACATCACAAATGAGTTTCAGTACACTTATGAGAAATAATATAAAACGTATTTATCAACTTCAGGTACCCACGTAATGTGAAGGGTTTTTTCGTAAGTATAAATGTTTAGCAGGAGTTTATTGCTTCTTCAAATATAACAGATTGTTCATGTGAACTTATTTTGTGTGTCTTTTAAGCTGTTTGCTCTCCTCAGCGACTAAAACTTAAATCAAAGTTTTTTTTTTAAATTCTGAATTTGCAGATTAAAATTTGACAACTATCAAATTCTTGGAAGTCAGATTCGGGATTGGTTCATACTCCAAGTACATAGATTTTTTATTGGTAAATCATTATTTTAAGGAGACATGGTACGATTTACGCAAAAAAGTTTAATTTAGGGATTTTCAAATTTTTTTGGTTGCCTCCCATGTGTGTATACTAAGTAAAACAAATTTTGTGCTCAAAATTTCATAAAAAGGTAGCCATTTAATTTTTTAAGGAAAAAAAACTTTAAATTTGTGAATTGAGTTTAAAATGCTGCTACTCCTACAAAAATATATGTACAGGCATGAAATTTGTTTTGCAAGTACGTCAAACTATGTATAACAAAAGTTGGTATGGGTTTTTGTGATGACTTGATTGGTATTGTGTGTACAATACTTCTTTTTCTGAATGCTTATTAAAAATTTCTTAAAAAATGTGTACATTCTGGGTTCAATTATTTTTAAAAAATAAATATTACTTTGATTCAAAACTTCATACCAACTGTTGCTAAATGTACTATTAGCAATGGGTAAGAAAATTCAAAGCATTAGGCACAACAGCATATTAAATGAAGTCTTAGCATATTAAATGAAGACAAACTAATTATTTTATCTTTTTGAGTTAAGAAAGTTTAAAGTTTTGGTTTGCCATAGGGATGTGAATGAAAAGGAACATAAAAGCTATCATAATTCTGCGTTTTTTGAGTTTCAGGCTTTCAAATTTTGTGAGGGGTTTTTGAAAAGTATACAAAGTATAATTAAAGCTAAAAAAATTAGATTTGATTTTTAACCGACTTTTGTCAGTTGAATCGTATTGTTTCCCCTTAAATTTGACAACTAACAACTTCTTGGAAGAATAGATTAGTATATAGAATGTTATGTACCCCAAGTATAGATTTCACATCATTTTTTTCATACCTTAATGAAGAGAAACTTTATTCAATCCAGTAATACTGTCTCTTTTCTTTGTCATTTCCATTAAGGGCTTGAACATTTTTTCGGAGTTACCCATATCTAACAAGAGTTTTCCATCCATTTCTTCCCAACTGACATCATTTGTCGTATCCTTCACAACTGACTTCATTTCACTTCATGTTGCACATTTCCTTTATTTTACTAATTGAAACTAAACACCGTTTATCTTCGAAATTTATGTAATCCAATCGCGAGACCTTAATGGACCCCAGATGATTTTCAATGGTAGCCTGACGCTCATTTTCAGTCTGCGATTCCCCTCTGATTGAAGATATGTCCTCAGAACGATGGGTGGTCTGTTGATAAACACAAAGGGATTCACGATCCATCACGAGGGGGTGGGGATGTTTCTAGGGAGACGTTCTTCTCCTTCAGCTCTCTCCACTTAAAAAGAATAAAGAATGGGGACCATCCTCCCCCAAGAAATGGGATATTAATGGCGCCTTCACTCGACGATCTTCAAAGCCTCTTCTTCCTTGGATAAATGTTATGTTCGGTCTGGAAAGGATAACTCAAATGGTTGGAATTGTGGATCAATGCTGAAAAATCGATTGGGATTGGATACCGTTTAAAAAAGCTGAATCACAGAATGGTTTGAATTGAGCAATAACTTCTCTTTTAGTATAATAGAAATGATGGAGAATGAAATATGAAACAATTTTACTATCCAAGTATTAACTGTTAGATTCAGGGTTTGATTTGTGATTCAGATTCAGGTTATGATTTGTGATTCAGATTTAGGGTTAGATTTGTGAGTCAGATTCAAAATCTGTAAACTAGACTCAAGATTTGATTTATGAGTTAGATTCAGGATTTGTGAGCTATATTCAGGATGTGATTTGTGTGTTAGATTCTGAATGCGATTTATAAGTAGAATCAAAGTTTGGGTGCTAAATTCAAGATGTGATTTTGATTGAGGATGCGATTTGTGAGTTTGATTGAGGATGTTATTTGTGCGAGTTAGATTGAGGATTTAAGGGCTAGATTCAGGATGCGGTTTTGAGCTAGATTCAGTATATAGTTTGTGAGTTAGATTCGGATATGATTTGTGAGTCAGATTCAAGATAGCGTTGATGATTCAGGGATAGGAAGCTAGATTTCGGAATTGTGGGCTTCAGGTTTCAGATTTTATGTGCTAGATTTAAGATGCCTAAAATTTTCGTCCTGGATAGAAAATTCCTGAAATTTAAAAAATTCGTTTTTGATTTTTAGAGATAATTCTTGTGATTGTAAATATATGTTTAATACCATTCAAAATGTGTAAACATTCGAGTTAATTCTGAAATAGATAAAAAGTGAAATCTATAGTAAATCTGTGCCATATTTTGAAGTTTATCGAAACTAGCCTTTCTTTTTAAATCACCTAGGGAAATTTCTACACATATTTTACCACTTACTAGTAAATACTAGTGAATCAGGTTTAAGAGTTTAAAGTAAAAAAAAAATACAGAGCACAAAACAGACTAATTTTGAACGAAAATAAAAAAAAAAAATGTTAATTCGACAATTAATACTTTGATTAATATTTTCATCGAAATGTTTTCTCTATAATATTAATAACAGAATGCGTCATTTGCTTCAAATTTAGACATATTACTAAAATGGTTTAACTCTCTTGTGTTGAGTTATCACTCACAGAGGAACCTTGTCTGCAAACATCAATCAGAAACAGACGGAGATTGATTGTTAAAATATATTGAAAGGAAAATAACGAAATAAAAAAAAAGATTCAAGCGACTAACATTTTAAGCATCATGGGACAAGATATTGATGTATAGCGAAATAAACAGTCTCGCGATGACGGGGCTTGGCACGAAACTTATCAAGGATTTCCTTTTTTTTCTTAACTGCTTTCGAAACATCAGGTGTTCTGGGAAAATTCATAAGTATCAATTATTCAACCAAACCTTTATATTTTTAGATGAAAGGAAGCGATATAAAATTTTCCTTTGGTTTTTGCTTCCTAAACTTTTAGTGTTCCCATTGCTAAATTGGTGGACAGCTCGTCACCTTATTTCCATTGTCCAAATAAAACGTGATTTAGCCATGTATTGTATTAAATATTAATTTATTTTCTTCTAAGCTTACTTAAACTGTGCTTTGTAGTTTATACGTATAATTTCATGATTATATATTTATCCTTCTTCTTCTTTAATGGTTCAGCAGCCCTGAGTGGACCCTGGCCTTTTCCGGAAGTCCTCTCAAGACATCTCTACTTTTGGCAGTTATTTTTCAGTTTTTAACCATTAAAATATAAAGCCATTTTTCTATAAATTTGATCAATTTTATCGGGGGTCTGACACCCGGTCTATTTCCCAAGGGCTTTGATAGAAAGATTTTCTTTCCGTAGCGATCTTCATTCATTCTTGCAAGACGACCAAACCATTTATGTTTCTGTAATTTGACAAATTTAACAATACCAAACTCTTTGTAAATTTTATAGAGTTTTGGTAAAATCCTAGCACAATACACTGGTGTATTTGGCGATAAAAGTTTGTCGCCAAATGGCGCCAAGTAAAAAACAGCTTTTTTCAAAATGGCGTTGGAGACAAAAACAAGAGGGAAAAACGTGGTTTTCAAAGTGGCGTCAAGAGACGAAAAACATCGAAAAAAACGTAGTTTCTAAAACGGACAACATGGGAAACCTGCAATCAAAAGTAAGATATTAAATGCAAATTTCGAGCATCCATTAAAAGATTCTATCAATCCTTCATTCATACAAAAAAACAATCATTACTTTCTTACCTTTTATTCAGAACAAAATCCATCCGTCGTGTTTTTACGAAGAAAACGTGGTGAAAAGCGTCGCTTCTAAAACGCTACTGTGGGGGAAAAAATCCAAAATGAATGCCTTAAACTGATGAACTAACGATCTCTATTTCTCTCAAACAAAATTATTTTCATATTTCGGACACATCCATACCAACCGAAATATTTTCAATCGTTCACTCATTCGCAAAGCAAGCACTTCTTTCTTACATATTTTGTTCAAAAGAAAAAAAATATCCATTCGTCGAGCTTCAAAAACGAAAACGTGGTTTCCGTAATGGCTTTAAGAAGAAAACAGAAAAACCGTTGCTTCTAAGATGCAATAGTGTGAAAAAACATTGTCCAAATTGAATTTATCAACTCATTTCTCTTTCTCTTTAACAAACATTTTTTCAACAGTTGTTTCATTTTAAATAAAAAAAGAAGAAAGTCCAATCCTTCCTTCAATTTCAGCTTTCTAGAAAAATCTTACACGTCTTCAAGTTGACCGTCAGAAAAAAAAAATGAGTTGCCCAAATCAAGAAATACTTAAAAACTCCGGTCCGAATAAGGTTACCATTTCTCTAAATGTTGCAGGTTTACCATATTGCATAGTTTATAACCAAAAATTTTGGCGCCAAACATTTTGTCGCCAAGAAGTGTATCCTGCTGGGATCCACCCAGAGTTTTAAAGGAAATCTGCTTCCCCATGATCCATTTACTTGGACCCTACCAAGATTGCAAAGTAAGACTTTCTTTCAAAAATTCACAAAGTTTCTTCACTTAAAATTAATGCTCAAGTCTCTGATGCATTAGTCAGGACAGATTTTAAAAGATTTTTGTAAAGAAGCGATTTTGTTCTTAATTTGAAAAGGCTGGATTTTAAATAACTCTTAAGGGCAGGAAAACATCCATTTGCATCAATGTGATGGTATTTATCGTGGTTTTCCATAAAAAGGAAATGGGAATCTACAGATGTCCTCATATTTTCTATACATCACAATATCCTTTTGATAACCAAGTTAATTTATGGACATCTTTAAGAAAAGTTGTTCAGTCAGTCAATTATTTGCCCTTGCTACGCAGGGCACAATCAGAGAGATTGATGTAATTCTCTCACGCAATTTTTATACTCTGTTTTATCCTGATTTTGAGTTGATTTCGAGATTTCAAAATTAGATTCAAAACAAGATTCATCTTTTGATGTAAAGTATAAAATATCGATCCTTTTTCGAGCCTCCTTGAAAAAATATATAAAAAAAAATAAGAAGGAAAAATATATTTTTCTATTCAGCCTCTCCACATGCTTTTGACAATCAAGTGAATGATTTTCGAATGCCTGGCGTGATTGAAAATACCACTTCGTCTGATCGTCTGCCGTTTCTCTATTTGATTTCCATTTGAATTTATTTTACACAAGCATTTTTCTTATCACTCAGATAGGCAAGTGCAAATCTCAGGATTTTATACAAAAAATTGCCATATTTCGCAAATGGGAAGTTTAGTGAGGAGAAAAAAAGATATCTCAAATCGATAGAATCAAGATAATGTAGACTTTAAAATAGTGAATAATTTGATATATTTCTCATTATCAACTTATTCTAATAAAAAAAAGGAATCCTTTGAAAACAATTTTCAAAAATAAACTTATTTACATAAAAGATGAAAAAGTAATTTGGTATATTACAAATTTTTGCATTTTTGCAAACAAAAAATCGTATGTTATTTTAATATATAATATATAAAAATATATATATAGCATCGCGTTGGTATTTCCTGATGTTGTATGCTTATCTATTATTTTTTAGCTAATAATTGTATAAGTCACAGCATGTTACAAGCCCTTTGTTGAGAAATATGTCTTCTTCTCATTTAGAAACTGAAAAGCACGTAAGCTATTGATTAGCATTTTTAAGTTATTGATGTGTAACATCTTTACTCTCGGTTGCTAGATATTTGTTGGAGTGATTTCGTGAAAAGGGACGGAAATGCGTAACAGGAAGTTGAGGAAGCACGCGCTGTTTGATCTGACCAATCATCGCACTTGGTATTGTCTCTTTGCTACCCTCGTCTCGGGGTCCAACTCTAGTAGCAATTAAGCCGCCAACCTTCCAGTCATACCAGGAAGTCTTATTTGACTTCATCCAGAAGAAACTTGAGATTTTTAATTGTCAAAGTGGGGTTCGTTGTGTATGAAATCTGAAGTTATATTTATATGTGTAAACTATATTATAACGATATAAACTACTAAAAAAATACGAGTAAGTAATATGGAATTATGTGAATAAATATTTTAGTGCGTATCATTTTCATACTTTGAGATCAATTCATGTCGCTGTCAATATAATATTTTTAATTGTGATTAAAAAAGATTTATCGGTTAAAAAAAACTAACTGATTAAGTAAACGGGTATTTTTGATTTTCTCTAATATTTTTTAAAATTTTCAAACATGCGTTTGATAGTGTCTCTTCGCAACCCTCGAATCGGGGTCCAGCTCTAGTAGCAATCAAGCCCACCAGCTTTTTGTTTTATAATGTTAAATTTAGCATTTCAGAAGATTGGAATTCAAAATCTCGGTTTCGTTTACTAGACTCTAAATCCACTTCGCACATACCAGCAAGTCTTATTAGACTTCACCCAGGATAAACTTGCGATACTTACGCTCCATTATCAAAGTCTCAGGGCTCACCAAACAGATTTCGATGACGTTATTTCACAAAATTGTACGTTACTCATCTTTGCAGAGACGTGGTTAGATAATGTCGAACGTGTTTCAATACCTAACATCGATTGCTGCGTACATTTTAAACGACTGGGACACAAAGCAGCTGGTGTTGCGATCTATCGCAAACAGAGCAACTCACATGCTGTGGCTCCTCTTATAGATATTACTTATCCTCAAAAACAAGTGGACTGGACATCGTTAGTCAAGATATTGGGGACATATGTGCGGCAGAATACTTATTTGAAAATGGACAAACAGTCATTTCGGTGGTCGCATACATTTCTCCGAATCAGGCAGTTAAAAAAATTAAAGATTTCCTGCATTTTGTACTTTTACCTTATACCGAAGAAGGTTCTGCTCTTTTAAAAAAAACTACAACTTGCTTCCCATGATTTTGAGTGGTGATTTTAACGTTAACTTCAATTTGCCAAAGACTGAACCGCTCATAGCTTTTTTGAATGATGAACTAAAGGTCGAAATAAACACAAATCGAAATGTTTCGACAACTAACAGTGGTACTCTTATTGACGCTATTTTTCAACGGATTTTAAATACTTTGAAATCACAAGTATATGTGTCATATTTTAGTAATCATAAATGTATTGTATTCGCTCTTCCCTAATTCCAACAAGAATAATTATTTTTGATATAAAATTGCATTACTGCTAGCGTTATTTAAATAAAATATTCATTAAAGATATAATTATTCGATAGAAAATTTCGAATCATATCCGATTCATTTTTTTCAGGATTTAAGTTAATATTGCGTATTTATCACGATAACATGTCAGATGTTACACATCGTATAGTACTACTCTAAGGCTCGTTTCTTTTTCTTTTTTTTTTAACTTTCAGTAAATTAATAATTTTTTAAGTAATCCTTTGTTTTCGACTTATCAATATGCTCATGCTACCCTCATAAATTTATCATGCTCCCTGGGGGAACGCCCCACAGTGTGAGAAATACTGCATTAAATACATTTTTCCTTTCATTAATTTGCTTAGAAAAAGGATCAAGGGATTCTAATATCTAATCAGTACCAGTTATATCACACAAAATATCCCTCTTTTGTGCAATATACTTTATTTAATTACGTACATTGATATTTAAATATCAATCTACATTAGAATAGGATTTGAAAAAACAGGTAATTTAATAAAAAATTTTAGATAAAACCGCTGTATTTCCTCATACCTATCTCTTAAGTTTTAGTATCTTTATACTTCTAACATTCCCGATGTTAAATGTCACACAATTTCTCCCCAGTTACACCAAAATCACACACATTTCATTTGAAATTACTGTTCAAAATCAAGTTAAGAGACAGTGAACCCTTGCAATCAATAAACTAACCACATCAAGGATGAAGAAAAAAAATGTAGACCATCTTGTTCTTTCAAACTATCGGCCGAGAGTGAGTGTCCGAAAGATCGTTAAATATGTCGCTGGAACTAACGCGCAATACTGAATCTAATCCATAATATCGAATTCCTTTCAACTGCGTGTCGCAAGTGTAAAGTGACACTTGTCAAACCAGGGATGTCTGTAGTTCGTAACTAAGATGAATGCTAACAGATTCTCCAATATGTTTCTGCTGAAATGAATTACTGGTGTTGGGGGTGGTGTTTGCTGTAGAACATGTGACACAATTACTGGTGAGCATCGTTAATTTCGGTGAAAATTACACACTTTCCAGTCGTCAGAGTATTATTAGTTTGTCTATGCATTGGATTATTTGTCTTGGTCACATGTACTTTGCATTGACATGGATATACGAATGTCGCGTTGAAATTTTTTGAGAGAACAATGCACCTACTTAAGGTACCCTAAAATTGTGAATTTTGTCAAAAATTGACAATTCTTTGTTATGATTTATTTTATAGGCCATCTTATTAGCTTTATAAAAATACCAAGTTTATCATTTTCCGTTCACTAGAACAAAAACTACAAGTGTTTTAGTAAAAGCAAATGCCATTACTTTAATCAAGATGTCATACTTTGAAACGCGTTTTCCTCGAAATGTGATTTTTTTAAAAATAATCAAGCGGGGCCAGCACAATTGCTCAAAAATTTTGAAAATAATTAACTGAAATTTTTTCTGTAAGTTCTGTATAATAGTAGAATTGTTTTAATCTTCAGATTTAACAATAACTGTTTTGTTACAAAATTGACAGTCCCTTATGTTAATATAATCACTGTTTTTTTTAAGTAATTTTATATAATAACAAAGATAAAGTGCTCTAGTTTTTGTAAAAAAAGCAATATCTCTTATGCTGAAGATCGTTTCGACAATGAATAACATTGCAACACATCAGAATTGAAAAATTTAGAATTTGTTGATGAACCTTTGGTACAGAATGGGCCACGTTTAGGTTCTGTTTTGTCAATTTTTACACATTGTTTCCCATTTTAGCTATAATAATTTCGTTTTCTCTTTTTAATTTTAGCATATTTTTTTTAAATGTACTAAAAAAATCTAAAAACAAAACAAATTTCACATATCCCCATTTTTTTTGTTAAAAAAAGTTGTCGCAACCAGTCGGATACCATAAGTTGGAGTACAATATGGAGTAAATAAACATTTACTGTAAAATACGTTTATCACGAAAACGCTTAAGGTATCCGACTGGTTGCGACAACTTTTTTTTGAAAAAATGGAGATATGGGGTTTTTTTTGTGATTTTTATATTTATTTGGTATATTTTAAGAATAAAATCCTAAAATTGAAAAGAGAAAAAAAAATTATTATTATTAAAATGGGAAAAAACTGGTAAAAATTTACAAAAAATTACGTAAACGGGGCCCGCCCTGTACAAAAATTTATAAACAATACTCAATTTTTCAGTTTTGATATGTTACTTTGTTATTAATGTTTGAAGTGACCTTCAGGATAAGAGATATTTTAATTTTTACAAAAAATAGAGCACTTTATCTTAGTTGTTATACGAAATTGCTTAAAAAAACAGTAGTTATATTCACATAAGGGACTGTAAATTTTGTAATAATGCAGTGATTTATAAATCTGAAGATCAAAATAATTCTACTATTATACAGAACATACACAAAAATTTCAGTAAATTATTTTAGAAACTTTTTCAGCAATCCTTGTCCCCGTTTGATTTTTTTCAAAAAAACACATTTCGTGTAAAACACATTTTAAAGTTTGAAACACTTTTTTCTAAATATTAATACTTTACCTACAGGTTTAAAATTCCCCAGATTTATACGTAACACCTTCCTTTTTCTCAGATAATGCACAGCTCCTTTTTTTAAGTCCTCTGAGTTTTTTCTCTTGTTTTTGTAGTTGGCAATGAATGTCTCTCCGAGTCGACAATTCTTTCGTCATCAACGCTTGAATAGCCCTTCACATGAAACAACCCATTGGGATGTGTAAATGTTCCAACACGGAAAGAATCCCTTTAGATCCATCATTGAACTGTAATACAGCTAAGAATGCGCCAAATTGTAATGTCAGAAGTTTCAACAAAAGTTTCTTTTGGGATTATGCTCCACAAAACACCATTAAAACTTTCATTGGCATTTTGGGTCTTTCCATGCAAACATTTTTCGAGAAGTGATTGATCACATAAATCCATATAGGTGTTTTTCACCGTGTTCAATACAGCAGTTGGTAAGCCAGGTGTTCTATGTTTATGCAGTTTTCATTCTTGCTTGGCCTTTTGGTATTTGCACCACGTATGGGATCCAGAAGGGCATTGTCCATGCATGGGTTTTTTTGTCGGTTGAGCAGCAATGAAAAAATGCAGCAATGACTGCAGTCTGCATGTTAGACAAATTGCCGACATTACTTCGAATAGCAATTCCAAAATAATTTTGAAGTGTGTCGATAAATTTGTCGGTCAATTTGCCTTTCCCACCTAAACCTTTTGTGGATTTCTTCAGCTTTCGTAAACGAGAGCCAACTCTCTTCTGCACATGTCCTATGCACTCATATTTAGTTATGCTCTCAATACCATACATGTCTTTCACATTATTGAACGCCTTTGAATCCCCATCCCGTAGTAAGATGTATATCGAAGACTGCGGTTTGCTTCAGACCTTTCAAAAATCCTATAAGCACCGACAGTTTCCATATTAGAAGCTGATCCTTTGTGATTTTTACAAAAATGTGACACTACGCATTTTTTGGAGGGTCCCGATGTTTTTTCGTTTTTTGTACACACTCGACAATATTGACTGAGCACTTCAATGTCTAATATTTTACCAGAGTCCACAGAAATTGCCGAAACACATCCATTCAGTGAAGAGTAGCCACGTTTTTGCCATGTACCATCTACACTAACGCCACACTCATTTGAACATTCCGCAATGGATTTTGCTGACTCCAACATAGAACTGGTTTGCAGCTTGTGACGTAGCATGCAGCAACTTAATTTCATGTTGTCTGTATGTACATTTTGAAAGATAAGGAATATTCAGCATACTGAACAGTTTCTTTCCAGCTGAAAATCCTTTGCCATAACTCTCATTCCAAAGACGAGAAGAAGGTTTACTGTATTTAAATTATTCACCTTTGATGTAGAAGTGAATCCTTTTGAAATGAACATTTCTTACACTTGAGACACAAATTTGACTGCAAACCAAGTCTTGAGTCTTCAACCAAGTACAGTTCTTGATCAAAACAAACAGGGCAAGAAAGAATAGAGAATATTGATACCAGTATTTCGATGTCGAAAATTCTATTACCAGAAAGAGTCCCAGTATCAACATTAATAAAGTGTCGCTTAATCCTCTTCCCAATTTTTTCTGTACTAATACTTGCATCACTAACTTTCTTTTGAGCAGTGCGGAAATTACCATTAAACTTTCGATTCTTTGGACGTATTTTTCGTCCATGTCCCATGGCAGATATTTGAAGAATAATTAAAAAGCAGTTTTATCAAATACGAAAATCAAAATGAACCTGTTTCAGTAAAAACTAGAATGAAAAAAGTTAGCAGTGATATCGAACGTTAAGAAGTAAATAAACAAATATCCTGAAATTGCCAGATTTGAAAACTCCTTTTATAAAAAAAATAATAAGTGAGGCTTCTTAATAACGTTAAACAAAATATTAAAATATACTTTACTTTAAATATATTTTTGAAAA
>BMAO01017166.1:0-20355 GCA_019973975.1 Trichonephila clavata
TATTGTGTGTTCACGCAATGATAAAATACAACTTTTTAAATTTCATTTGGAAAAATACATTCTTTAACTTATTTTGAAGACATTAATATATCCCAAGTAATTTTTTTAATTGATAAATTCTTCACCCAAAAGATATCCACTTTCGACCATAATTATTTTCTTTAATTCATCTTTCCCTCCTACTCATAGATTTGCAATCTGCTAACATGCGTTGAATCGGCGATTTGTACTGTCAAAGAGAGCGTTACAACTGATGAGGAAACCTCACCGGATGCTGCGATAATCCCTTTCCCAAAGTCTCAACCGGAGCAATCCCACACCTGGAGACGATTGATCGGCCAGAGGATCGTATGACGGGCGACTATTGATAAGTCGAATGACGGGCTTCTTGCCGGCCAGTGGATATTGGAGCCGAGCTCTCGATGACAGGGTTCCCGTTGGTGTGCGATCAGCGTAAACATCGCTTGCCATACGCCGTCGAATCGAATAGGGACTTGTTTCCATTCGCTTTTTTGTGGGGGAGGTTAGCTTCCGATTTCTGTCTTTCGCACCACCACAAATCGAATTGGGTGTTGGAGAAATTTTGCAGTAGTTATTGAGTGATGAGCAGGAGGATTAATGAGAAAATTATTATTATTAATATTATCGTTGAGAGAAGAGGTAACTAATTTTTATGCATATTTAACTATTGATTAAATATTTATAAATTGACAGCAACCACATATACTTAAATAAAACAACTTTTTACTAATTGTTTGTGCCATACATGACATTGCATCAATGGCGAACACAAAGGAGGGGGCTGGGATCGCAACCCTCTCCCATCCTCCTTGATTTTTTTTCGATTGACTATAATGCTATGCATATAGTTTGTAAAGTAATTGTAATCATGGTAACTTTTAAGCAAGAATCTGTTATTAATAATTTATTTTATTAATTAATACTAATTACTAATTATTTTCATAATTTACTTTTTACTGTTTTTTGTTCCCGACAATGGATAAAATCAAAAGAATATGCTTGGTTGCGTATTGGAGCATGATACGAGGCTTTCTGTCCTCCCCCCCCCCTCTTCTTTAAAAAGCTGTTGCACCACTGCATAGTATAATGTAACATTAATAAAATCTTTATGTTTATTTAATGTTTTTTTTAAATCCATTTTATCCTTTTTTAGGAGTGTTAAAATCATTTTTCGTGAATATCAGATTTAACTGCAGTTCTCTTTTTTTCTCTGTTTCCTCTGTTTGACGGGATGAAGAATCCATTCATGAATACTCTCTTATGCTGAATGAATTATTCCTGTGTCGAAAAAATTTATAATTAATGTTAAATTAAGGGTATTAATTTTTAACATAATTTATTTTTTTAGATTTTCTTTAAAATTTTTTGGGCTTTTAGGTTTTATTTTCAAAAGCATGAAATGCCATTTTTTCATTACTAACCAGAGTTCCGAGTTGTGGCAAGTTTTTACTTTCAAAACACTGTACTTTAAAATAAGTAAATAATACCGTTAATAATGTTAAGATTTATTAACATTATTTAATGATTTGCATGATATTTATTTTCATCTTGCCAACATTCATTTTAGGATCTTTAACATCCTTCTTCCTTTTTATGCTCTTAATTTGTTTTATTACATGTATTTTTTCCTCTATTTATCATTTTAAACAAGAAAAAAAATGTAACTACATTTCTTTTTAGTCAAAAGAATTATGTCAAAATTTGAGAAATAATTCTTTTATTGCTCACTGACTTCTTATTTAATTTTACTATTATATTACATGCATTAAACTACTAAGACAATGATATAATTATTATTTTTTGTATTAAGAGTTCTTTTAATTAAAAGAACAATATATAAATGTATATTTTTGTATTAATATAATATATTATATATATATATATACATACTTAGTTTTTTTACCATAAGAACCAAGAGTTTTTCTGTAAATGAAGGAATATTTGTGAAAATATATGTCACAGTTTATTTTAAAATTTTGATCACAATATCTAATGAGTGAAAGCATGAAAGATTCAAATGAAATTAAATGATATATACTTCTGTCACACAAAGCTATGCATTTAATTCATATGTTCAACATAAGAAATCACTGTCTCTGGTTCCAGTATATGATGCTTATTAAATGGTATCAAATTCTTTGTAATGTCTTATGCATATCAAAACGGATTCTTGATTTAAGATTTTTTTAAAATACGATAATGCATTTATTTCGCCATTTTTACATTACAAATAGCTTAACTTGTTTGTTTTTCAGGAATAGTCTGGAAATATTTTTAATTTATTCCCTGAATTACACTTGTATATATGCTTATTTAAAAACTATCTAGCACATATTACCAGAGAAATAAATAAAAAATATTCTGTTTTCCAAGCAGAGATCAAATTAAAAATACTGGGAAAAATAAAAACAAATTAAATAAATCATTAGAACTTTTTAAAATTTTAAAAAAAAAATCCCTTTGTTAATATTTACAATTGTCGAAACTTGACATATTTATTAAGTCTATTTTTACATTTTGATCACGTTTATCATTCTTCCGAATATCAAGCTGAAAAAAATTAGATTTCACAATAAAATTTTTCATTAAGGTTTTTTTTAGCGAATCATAAATAAATAAAACAGGAATTTCAATCATTAAAAGTTATTGAAATTGCATAAACCATTAAGAAAGAAAAAATTATAAAGAAGGGGAAAAAACTATTTAGAAGTAAACTAAAGATAACACTTCAATTTCCCTCAGAAAAAAACTTTAACTTATAAAAAAATATCTTAATTATATAAGAAATTTATAAAAGAAATAAAGAAAACTTAACATTTTAATTGTTTTAGGTTCTATTACCTGTTCCAAACAAGAGAAGTAAGACTCTCATACGCAGTATTCTAATAAAATTTCATTCTCAGAAAACATACGAAACATAGCGATTCCACATACAAAAAACTGCTCCATTCGCAATTTTCCAGAATTTAATTTAAAATAAATGTAACCCAACCATTTACTTCTCAGCTCTCTTGACTTCCATTTAAATAATTTCCTCCTCCATATCTAAAAATCTCAACATCCTCAAAGAACGCACTTCACTGAAAAGTACGTCATAGCTTTTCTAAATGCCCGTGATCTCTTCTTTGCATGATGGGTAAATATAACACTCACTCTATCCTCTCACCGTTGCCATTCTACCAAAGCATAAAAAGCACGCCATGTAAAAGCCTGCTAATAATAATAAAGATCTCCTCACCCTCTTTTGGGCTAAATCCCTGCTTAGCCAAATGAACCCCTGAAAAGTTGATGCACCCTCATTAGATTCCTAACCAGGAATTTCCAGGCTTTCACGTTATGGCATAAAAACGCATTTCTCACAGTCAAGTTCAAAAGATCAGTGCTAAGGGTAAAGGAAAGTAAAAAATAAGGAAAAAATGGCATACATCTTGGCTTCGAATAAGTATAACTTCATGTGTGTATATATCTATATGCACATAAAAGATAAAAAATACATACATGATGGGAAAGGGGGGGGGGGACGCCGTTAATGCTGCGTGTTGCTATATGGTGCGGGATTGAATGTTTGTTTGCCCCTGTACTCATAAGGCAAAGAAAAATCATCGATAGGGTTGCTCTTTTTTTAAGAATTACTTGGCGTTGTTTATGTTATCACGTGTGCGCCAAGTCATGTTAAATGGAGCGGTAAATTTGGGGTTTTAATTGGTACAAGGGAAGGGGGAGGAGAGATACTAAATTGAAAAGGACAAATTAAATATTTGTCGCTTAATTATTTGATGGTAATTAATTGCTCGGTAGATGCTGTTGATATTTTTTAAGAGATTTTCGTACATGAAATAAGTTCAGATTACGTTTTGAATTCAATTAAGAAAATCATATTTTTACGACACATAGGAGAATTCAAATTAAATTTAATTACCCTTGTTTTTTTTAAATAAAAAATAACAGATTATTATATCAATTGTTTGTTTTTTATGCTTGTAGAAATAAAATATTTTAAAAAGTGAATTCAGTTGCAGTTGTTGCATTGTTTTTCTTGTTTAATCTTTATAATATAACATTAATCACACATACCTCAAGCTGAAAGATCTCTTTAAATTTCTAATTTAATCTTTAAATTTTTTCGGATAAGTATTATTTGACAAACTTATTTTGCGTTTAATAATTGAATGTGATTCGAATTTTATATAATTAATTAAAACTTAAGAATCAAAACAACTGATTATTTAAAAAAAATTATCCTACACATTATTGCAGAAAAGCATCAAAAGTCAACATTATATAGAACTTTTTACTACTGTAATAATTTCTCTACTTAAATATAAACTAAACAACATTGGCGCAACAGCCTGTAGAAGGCCAAGGCCTACTGTGCCTATCTCAATTTTCATGACCTTAAATATAGGAGGAATGAAATACGTGTTATTTTACATATAAAATGCGATTGCTAATCTACGGTACCTGTTTTTTATTATTACAAGATTCAAAAAAGTAACCAAATTTCATAAGTAATATTAAATTTGAGAGTTTTTGAAAGAGAAATTGTGTGCTTAGATAACAGTTTTTTGTAAAAATTGTTCTCCTTTGTTCTAAGTAAACTTTTGATACGTTTAGCAATTTTCATCAACGATTAAGAATTCAAGATTTCTTTCTTTTCAAATGGGGCTGCGAATTGGTCATTTCCATTGCAGACTTAACACATTGTCCGAGAGTTGGTATCACTTTTTACTGTATCACCATATAGGTGGATACCAATTGCCACAATATAATTTTGACGCCCAGTTTCCTTTTCAGAGGATCTCTGACGATGCGAAATTGTACTAGGAATGCACTCAAAATTGTTTTCAAGATTATACTTTAAAAATTTATTTACTATCCAATCATTCTTCTATAAAATATTCGAGTCCTGATGCCATTGAAAATTCGCCATGAAGAGGGAGCCGCCAATGCCCGTTAAATATGTCAGGATTCAATGTTGGTGTGGTGTGGTAGTTAGGAGAGAGAGGAATTCCAACTTAGGCGTCGTTCTCGTCACTTGACCGAGGTTCAAAATTATGAAGTCTGTTGCCAATAGCTCTCATGTTATTTTACTGTGTGACGTTCATGTAACTCACTCCTCTATAAAGTACAATATATAAATACTTTAACAGTCAAACAGTAATAACAGTAAAATAAAAAAAAATACAGCTGTTGAAATTACTTTATAAAATTAACTTTTTCTATCAAATAATAATCTTGATATTTTTCATCTTTTTCATTATTTTCCTTTTAGCATTGCCTTTTTTAAGTCTTATTATTATTATTTTTATCCTACGCCCGTCTTCGACATCTCTGCCATTAGTCGACGAGCAGCCCAACAAAATGACGAGGAAGCATAAAAAGAATTAAAATTTGCCGTAGAGTTGTCTACAAAAAACTTTAAAACAATAAGGCAGTGTCTGAGGTGGTCACCATCTATTTCACCCTGGTTGCACAGAGGGTACCAAGCAGAATCCTTTAGTCCAATGCGATGTAAATGCCTTTGCAAGTAGTCATGTCCAGTAAGTAGACGAAAGCACGCAACTCCAACAGATCGAGGCAGGGAACTGGGAACTCTACCACTTATGTTAAGCAAGATATTCCACCTTTTACCTGCAGCTGCTTCACCATACAGGGAGACTCTATTAATTTGCAGTTTACTGTAAATGATTCTTTTGATATTACGCAGAGACAAGGGAGAGTCAGGTCGGGACATGAGAGATCCCTCTTTAGCAAGCCTATCTGCTTTCTCATTTCCAGAAATGTTACAGTGGCTGGGAATCCACTGGAGGGCAATGCTTTCTCTAGGCTTCCCAAGTTCAGCTTCCTTCCAAGTTCAGTTTCCTTCTACAGGAATTCACTAGAGTTATCTATTGAATTCCTGTAGAAGAGTCTTATATCTTGAGTTTATTAGAGACAAAATGGTAGCTTGAGAATCGATAAAGAATACAATATTATGTTCAGATATTAGACTTTCCAATTTATCAATCGCAAATGATATTGCTGCTGCCTCACCATCAAAATTGTCACAATACTTTCCAAAAAGTCTTATTATGAACAAGTCCTTTAACTTACTAAAGGTTTTTCAAACTATAATTTTTCAGTTGTTTCCCTGTTATATATAATGTATATTTAGGTTGAATATGAAGATCTAAGAAATAATTATATCCCAATATATTAATTTTTATCTTATTTTTTATTTGTATTTTATAAAAAAAATTGTAAGTCACATAATTTGTTCCTTTACTCTTTATGTTCTACAATGCCCTCAATTTACTCAAGTGTCCCACTGATACATGCTCTTCATTCAAATTCATCTTGACTTCCATCTCTGATTCAGATTTCTAGTAAAGAAAATTACCATAAAATGCTGTAATTTCGACTTGCACCTGAAGCAAATATTCGATGTCATAATTTAAACAAATTAAGCTGCACAGTTGTACCCTCTGAAAAAATTTATGTCTGTGGTTTCGGGAGCAGAAAAATAAAGATAAAAAAATTTCACTGCATTACGGAAAGGAAATTCTTCTGAATTTAAAATGAAGTAAAATAATATCAACCAATTATGGCATAAAGCAAAGCATTAGAATAAAATTGTAGTAAGTATGCATGAAATAATATTATTTTTCTACAAGCATTTTTTGACACACACAGGAATTTTTCAAAGTGAGGAGGGGGTTCGAAAGTTCAAGATTCTCGTATATTGCTCCAATATGCCACCCAACATATTCTTTGGATTTTGTCGATTTGAGGGAACAAAATACAGTAAAAAATAAATAATTGAATAAATAATTAGCATTAATTAACAGAATTATTTTTGACAAATATTTAAATAATTAAATTGTATGTACTATATGCATAGGATTATAATCAATTGAAAAAATATTAAGGGGTATGGGGGGTTGGGCCGTGGGATCCCCCCTTGTGTGCACCATTGATATATATATATATATATATATATATATAGAGAGAGAGAGAGAGAGAGAGAGTATAAATAAAATAAAATAATAAAAGACAAAAAAATAATTCCTACAAAGCTAAGAATAAATGGAATTGGATTTTAAACAAAATATCAATACCCGCCAGAATATAAATAAAATAAATGGTGCAAAAGTATATCGTACAAAAATTGGATAAAATCAGAACTTAAAACAATCAAAGGTGTTGAGCTATTAAAATTGAAAATACTGAAAGAGTCATTGGACTAAAATGGAGAACTATTATGATTTCTAAAGCTGTCACTGAATTAGGCCAGTGAAATAGGATTAAGCAATGCTTTCTGGATCCCTTTTCACCGTTCAGCAGAAATTTTTGTCATAATAGAAATTAGTACTCTTTTGAAAATTTGGCCTATATCTATCTGCAGGTGGTGGTGGTGGACATAATATGAATGTATAAATAGTAAGAATAAAAAGGTTTTTCAAAAAAATATGAATATTAAGAGAAAATATCCTAAATAACGAACAAGAAAATAAAAGATAGAAACTTGCCTGTATAAATGCTAACCATTAAAATTTTTTAAGACGAGGCATCCTAATCGGAACGTGCGCGCTATAAAGGACGTAATATACAGTACGTACATACAGTACATGCATACATATGTATGCCGATTTACTTGAACCTAAGGCGCACTTTTTCTCAATGTTAATTTTACTGAAAATCTGGTGCGTTTTAGAATTGAAAGGGGAAAAAATTCATTGGAGGGGGCTATTAGAGCATGTATGAATTTAAAAATTTATAATAGTAAAATAACTAATTGTTTGCTTCTTATTAGTTCTCATTTAAAATTTTTAAGTTCGTAAGCACGGATATCGATAAATAATTGCTTACACTATTTGGGGGTGCGGTTTAGATTTGAATAAATATGGTATATATATATATATATATATATAAACATACATATGTGTATGTATATATATATATATGTATACATATACATATATTGGGGAAACTCTCTTGGTTTTATTACATTTAATACTAAACTTTTAATGCTGTGATTAGGCTTATTCTTACCCTTATTTATTTTCACTACAGCCCAGTAGTACAGGCAAGTTACAGGTGAAGGTGGACTGGCCTGAAAAAAAAATGTTTAAACCTGCAACCTTCGTTTTTAAGTTTAAGAGTTTGTACTATACCTGTAATTGCTAACTTATTCTTGACCTATACTCTCTGGTTATACTTCTATTTTTTATTGCTTCTTTGGATTTATAGCTATTTAGTACACATTATTGTTCATCATGTATATATAAACTCATTATAATAATTAAATTATGTTTTATTTTTTACTTTTAAATTCTAAATGAGTTTTTAATTTTTTATACAAAAGAGATTAAACAAAATATTCATCTTTTCAAGTGTTGTACGATTGAACTTAAAATTTAAAAAGCATTCGATAAAGGAAACGAATTTTCTTTTTGATTTATTTTTATAATTTTTTAAAAAAAGTGCAAAATTGTAAGCATATTGCTTAAACATTTAGTAAATGAATTTATATAAGAAATGAATGCTGTATTAATGTATGATATTCTCTATGCGTCAGAGTGTGAAATAAAAAAGTGAAAGATTGGAACATCCATCTTTCTATTAAACAACCCCAAATATTTATTGTTTCTTGATATTGTCTTGGTAAGTTATCTATTTTTTAGTTCTATATATAAATGAATTAGTTCGTTACTCTGATAGAACGCGCTATGAGTAATTATCTCATTATTTTATGAAAATGTTCTACAAGTTAATTATTGCATTGTTCACTTTAAATATTCTTTGGGTTTAATATTCAGTGCATTGATCTATGAATAATTTTGTCATTGTTCTTCAAGAATATTCTACGAATTATTTAGTTCCTTTTTCGATGAAGATTCTTTATGAATTGTTTAATTCTTTGTCCTATGAGATTACTCAATGAATCATTTCATTTGTGGAATGAAAATGCTCTAATTCCTTCGATGAGTATCAATAGTATTGAAATCCATTTTATATTTTTGGTTTATTCGAATTGTTTTCCTGTATTATATCCGTGGATTGAAGCAACTTTTAAAAAAAGCAAAGTAAAGACCTGCCATGCAAAGAGGTTGATGTAAATTAAATATGTCGAGCACGTTAGTGCGGTGTAGAAGTTTACAGAATGGGGTACCAATCCAGGTGTAATTCTCTGGTCTTACTTGATCGTAGCTCGAACTTGCAGATTGTGTTGTTTCTGAGAGAAATGTTAATATACAAAATAAGAGTCATCGAATAAGTTATGCAGAATTTATTTTCATTTCAGCATTCGATATTTATCAAATAATATTTCTTAAATTACATTTTTTTATTCAAACAAAGACATTTTAGCTTACATGGTTAACAGATTTCAGATAAACAAACCTTTTGAAATCAACATTTTCATGAATGTTTAGTTCCATCTAGTATTATGAGTTAACATCCAAACCTCTGATATCTTAAAGAAATACATGTGTCAATAGTATTGAAGTTCTTTAACTTACGTTTTAAAGGCTTTTATCGGGTTTTAAGAAAAATGTGAAGAAAAAGGGATTGGCATCAAGCCATAGATGTCGTTAGTGAAAGTCTTACTAGAAAAAAAAATCCGTTTTTTGAAGTATCAGGATTAGAGATGAGTATAAAAGTAAACATTTATCCAATATTTCAAAGTATCTTTAAAACTTTCATTTTTAAAGCCTTTAGTTTTCATCATCATATCAGTTATCGCACTTCAATGACTAATTACTCGTGTTTTTTTAAAGTAAAACAACAACAACAACAACGGGTGTATTTCAATTTTATTGCTCTACGAGAATGTTTATTAATTTTTATAATTTATTTAAATTTCATTATTTTGTGTTAATTAATTACCCTGAGAAGTAATTAATTTTCAATGGCCTTTATGAAATTAAATTAGTTTAAATTGTTCATATTCCTTTATGAGAATATTATATGAATTATATTCGAAAAGTATTATGTATTCTACTATTATGAATTGTTCGAAAAGTATTATTCGAAAGTATTCTGTAAATTTTTTGTGGAGTATCACATATATTCAAAAATCATGCATTCTTTGGGAACGCTCTGCGCTTAATTTAATATAAATAAATTTACTTAAGAAAGTGTTATGCTTCATTCAATAATCTCATGAAGTTATGATGTTACATGCAACGCAATTTTAAGATTCTATTTTTAATTTTGCTGTTAGAAGAATATTCTTTATTTTATTTTAACAATTATAAATCCAATCAAAGGGAATATAACTAAAAAGGATTTTTTTGTTATATTTTATCACAGTAAAATAAAAGTTTGCGATCTTTTATATATATATGTGTACATTTGGTAAATACCAAGGAAATAAACTTTGAATACTTATATAATATACTTAATTTATGCTAAATTTAAATTATCATAGAAATTAAAACGAAGTATGATGTCAAGCTTTATCGAATTAAAAATACTGTTATATAACAATCAATTGATATTCAAATTTCGTTTGTGTGTTTTTATCATTAATTAGCCTAAGATCCTACATAATAAGAATGCAGTAAATTTATACATATAATGCCACTCAAAACCAGTCAATTTACCCATTTTTCATGTCTTAACCACTTTCTTATCGAAATGAGAAAAAAAAATTTAAAGATTGGCAATTTTTATTTCAAAGTGAGAAAAAAATATTCGCAACTTTCTGTACTCTCAATTATCTTATAATGCAAATGATTCTTGGTTGACGACACTCTCTGATAAAATTTGGAATTTAAATGCATTATTAAATTATTCAGCTTCTTAATTTAAATTTATTATGTTTTCAGATGCCACGAAGCGTGCATATGAATCGCTTTTCTGGACATTGAGTTGCAAATTCTCCACTTAGTCTTAAGCAATAGGATATTGGGTTTAATTATCTAACCTAAAACTATAGAGTATACGTAAGAAAAGAACTTACAAAGAAAAAAGTGGCCGTGGTAACCTAGTGGTCAAGTTAACTGACTCGCGGCCGGCTTGTCGTGAGTTCGAGCCCAGTGCTGCTGATGACCCGCCGTGTAGGGGAGTGATGTATGTTAAATCTGTCGAGAGCTCAGACGTCATCCCGTTGGTGTGGTGTGATAGTTAGGGGAGGGAGATTCCAGGACTGATGTCGTCCTCGTCACTTGACCGTGGTTCTAAATTACGAGGTACGTCGCCCAAAGCCCTCGTGTAGCTGAACAGTGCGACATTAGTGTTCACTCAGTCACTCACCAGAAGGAAAAAAATGATGCGATTAACAAGCATAATTTACGTGTTCAACCATCTGACATAAAAATAACTCTATTGGTTAACCTATAGAAGTTAAATCAGCACCCACACATGTATGCTATCTTAATGAACAAGATACTATTATGTGTGCACAGAACGATTAAAAATTATTTTCACTTGGGTAATCGTTATATATAGAGGCACACTCGGAATGTTTAATTGTATTAATTTTAGTTCTGACTATAAGTTATACAACATTTTTCTAAAGAGCGTTAAAAACTTTTACAAATCCAAAGCTTATTTGATAAACTTGGCTCATAGCATCTTATGTACCTAAAATATGTTTTCTTTGCAATATATTTATATCTGAAAAAATGCCAAAGTAATTAGATATACATGAATTTTATTATATTTATCATTTAATAAATCTATATTTAATAAAAATCCTATTTAAAACCGAAGAAAATAACATTAAGAAGTTATCTCTTCAAGTTTAAATTGGAAGTGAGTGAATATTAACGTCACACTGTTCAGCTATACAAGGGCTTTTGGTCGCTGAAGATCCTATACGGCATGGTCTTCAGCAGCTCTATGCTCGAACTCATGACACGCCAGCCACGAGTCCCTTACCTTGGCTACTAGGCTACTGCGGTCACTTAAATTGAAAGAGTTTATAACTTGAATAATTGCAATCATGTATTAAAATGATAAAACTTCTTTTTGAGTATATTGTGGACTAAGATAAATAAAAGTGAGTCGTTTTCGAGCACGTGTGTAATGTGGAGTGAAAAAACACATGGTAGATTAAGATGTGTATAACAGAAAGCATGTCTCAATCATACTGCTTTTAGTGAAGAAATCAAGCCACCCCTAATGTTTTATAAGAAATCCTAATGTTTTATAAGAAAGGCTATAATTATTGTACTTTCCAATCTGAATGCATACAGTGATTTTCAGTTTTAAACTGAGATAAAGTGATGAGGATGGCACTTAAGTAGTATCCAATTCTCTTTACCTCTATCTGATCATATCATGTTAACATTTAAAGAGCTAAGTTAATTTAACATGTTGCTGTCCCATCCTTAAAACATTAGTCATTGGTGGATTCAAGATTTTTAAATCACGACTCGATTGGAATATATATAATAGGATTAAACATCAGAATATTGGAAATGTCAAGGTTACAAGGTTTCTGCTTTAAGAAATAATTTTAACAAATTGTAAAAATAATCTCCTTTCCTGAGAACTGTATTAAGTAAAAAAAATCATTGAGATAAAAAGGTGCGCTATTTTAAATTTGGGAATTTATCAAAAATTGAAACCAGTCTTAGCTAACATTAAGCGATTTAATATAAGTCCTCGTTATATTCGATAAAATTTCACTGAAAACAAATGTGATTGTGGTTTATATGTAAGCAATGGTTGACAACGAAACTAAGTTGAAAATTAGACATACTTTGTCACTTCCATTTTTGCTTAAATTATTATTTTTTTTAACTTTATTATTGTTCGCTATAATTGTACTAATAGAATTAGTTATAATTTAGTTATAGAGTTTATAGTTAATTATAATTTTTCACACACACTCTGTTATAAAAAAGACAACTCAGATTATAGCTTGAGGAACAAATGGAAATTTTTAGTTGAACCAGCTCTTATGCACTTTCATAATAACAAAAGCTTGAAAACAATTCATCTACTCTTAAGTGCCACTAAAATTTCACCCCCCCCCCCATAAGTCTAGTTCCTCGTATACAGAAACAGCGCTGTAAGGAGATCAAAACTCGGAACATTTTCATAAATTTTCTTAAAACCCTTTTATATCATTAGCAGTTTTAAATAAATAAATAAAAAAAAAAACATGGCGTGTTTTAATTTCCAGTTTAAAATGTGAGGGTGCAATTAATCGCCAAAAGTTGGCGTCCCTACGAGGTGAGTAGTGGTGGCAAAGAGGCTAATGGTGCGGCTGAAGAGCCTTTTCACCATTAGAGGCTGATGGCGGAGATTTTTCATTCTCCAAAAACTCTCCAGTCCGTCTGTTGCCGGGCCCGATCTCTGTCTATTTGACAGATGCTTCATTTCCTCCGGCCCCGGTTCTGAGAGAGGGGCCTGGTCCCAATTGCGATGAGTAAACGCTCCAGAAAACCCCCTCCACCCATTTAATATAAAATACAATGAGATAAGAAATGGGAGAAAAACGGAAAAAATATTGCAATTACGGATTTTTGGATTCTCTTTTCATTTCCTGCCTTAAGAATTTTTTTAAGCTTTCTTAGAAAAATGTGGTCACACATTAGGTGAATTTAAATTGACTCAAATAAATTTTTTACGTTAAGAAATTTTTCAACACGTATCAGGTTCAGGTTTTTCAGCATTTTTTCTTCTCGGACTTATCTTTCGACCTCGTTAAGTCGTTATTAAATATGAATATTGTTATTCGAGAATGAGAGTACCGAATAATTTGTACAATTCACAGAAGGGACATTAATTTGGTTTCCTAATTTTTAACAGCAGCAGTAAGTCATGCGATGAAAAATGTTCTTTCTTGTGCAAATGTTTTTGCATTTTTTTTTGTCAGCAATCAGTGAAATAAGCTTCATGTAAAATATGACACAATACATTAAAGAGATAGTGTGGATTAAAATTCAAAAGAAGTTTATGAAAATTTTTTCATGTTTCTCTTTTTTGTGGAATTAATTTTGAAAATCATTGAATATTTAAGCATGGTTAAAACATAATTTAGCAAATCTATTTAACAAAATATAAAAATTTTGAAAAAAATAACAGGAATTACATAATGGAGTGTTTTGTTTTTCCTGATTCTCTTAATCCATATGGAAAATCATGTTAATACAATATATTATTATTATTATCATGCTAGTATAACTCCTTATGAGTGGTTAAGTATCAGCATATTCCTTTTGAATTCGCATCATCCATAGTAATAAATAATAATATTGCAGTAATATAATGTTATATATTTGCTGTTTTTATATTAAATGTTAATTAGGATAATTAGGTTGTAATACTATTATTTATTTTTTTAACTTAACTCAGTGGCGCAACAGCCCATGAAGGCCAAGGCCTACTGTACCCAATTTAGTATACGCGACCTTGGGCCCTGAGGTGCATGAGCAGATGTTCCGGTCTGGTGGTCAGCCTGAGACGAAAGCCCCCAATGTTAAGTACCCAAGCAAGCTTGGTATTTATTTCATCGACCCATTGAAGGGATGAAGGGCTGAGTCAACCTTGCCCAGCTCGGGGTTTGAACCTCGGACCTGTGGTGTGGAAGCGTGATGCACTAACCACTCAGCCTCTGGGCTAATATATATTACTATTTAATATTATTATAAAACTCCTGCTGGGCTTATTATTTTTATTTTATGCACGAAAGAGAAGGAACCAGGATATATATATATTGTATATATGTGCACACACGCACGCACGCACGCACACACACATATATATACAGGTATATATTGCCTTAGGTCATAAAGCTAAAAGTTTACTATTGTGTGTGTTCTGTTGTGGCTAACTTATTTCTTACCAATACTGTCTGGTTGTACTTTTATTTATGCTTTGCTTATTTAAATTTATCACTATTTAGAATATATTATTATTTTATTTTGAAATCAGAGGGGAATGTTCTATAAATATATATTCCGTTATTACCGCTAAGCTGTCAAGTTTCTTCACAAATGGACTTGTTTTTTGAAATATTTCATTGCATTAAGATTTTGTATTTCAAAATTCAACAAAATTTAAAAAGAATGACGTGAATACACTTGAATACAGAATGTTTAATCTTACGTGACGTTGTATATGAAAGAGCAAATTTGCATATGACGTGATGTTTGAAAAACAAAATATGCTTTCACTTAGATATGAAAATGATTTATAAACGCAACTCTAGTTCACAGTTATTAAGGTCAAGAATTTAATAATTTTCATAAAATAACAATTTGAAACAACAGCTTTGTATAAAATATGTAATTACGACACTTTTGAACAGCAGATGGGAGTAAATGAAAGTAAAATAATAATAATGATATTCTAAAACTTTCATACTTTTTTTCTTTGTTCTAATTTTTAAAAAATAGAACAAAGGTTTAAATGTAAAAACATTTGATACATTTTAATTTTTTTTCCTGAAGCATAATATTTCTAGCTGTATAAACTATATTTCAATTCTGATTAGAATTCAATTGCTTGTGCCTCTAAATTAAATATAATTAGAATTATAAATTGCAGCTCTTATGCCTTTTCAATTTTTTTCAATAATACTCTTTTGTAACTGAAATATAAGATAAAGTCCACTTCTTTAGATTATCAATATCCATACCTAATAAGACATTCCTTCATTTTCTTGCTATTACAATCGAAGAATAGAAATAATTGTTTATTTTGCTCATTTTATAAAAATATTATGATTCCAAGATTTTGCAAATTATTTTCGGGGGAATTTTTAACGTTTGAATAAATGCAAATAACCAAAATACCAACGAAATTAAAGTACTTAGTTTAATGATGTTGCAAAGAATTTTATGCCCCAAATAAAGATATACTTTATATACAATTTGAGATTTGGTAAATAATATAATAACTATGCATTTTAACTTTCTAAATTACGGAAGGAAAGATTTAGTTACTATCAAAATAAGTACATAAATTATAAGATTAATCTTTTTGTAATATCACCTTATTAGTGCAGTTTAATGTGTTATTTTTTTAAATTTTCCTATAAGGCTTGAACTTGATGCCTTACTAATATTAGTTATATTCAAACTATTTTAAAAGTGGTTTATTAATGGAAAATTTGAAGAATTCTTCGTTGAAAACTCCTTATAATTGTTTGCTTAAGATATTTGTGTTCTGATTTTGACACGGTTTTCTTTACTTGTATTAAATAAATCGAGGAATTTTATCTTTTCCTGTCATTTGAGATCTTATAAGTTCTGTCTTCGAATATTCATTATTGTGTTCTGAGTAGGAATATAGGAATGAGACATAAAAAAAAGCTACTTATCTTTTCATAGTTGTGATTAATAAAGCAGTATAATTGTTCTCATGTTCATTAAGAACCAACAGCAGTGTACCCGAAAAATTTTTATCACTAATTATATTACGTTAATAGAAACTTGTGACCATATTTTCTTGTTTTCAATTCAATTATGATATTCTAATTAAGTTGAATAACCTGATATTGTCAAATTTGTCAAATTACAGAGGCTTAAATGGGCTGGTCATCTGGCTAGAATGAATGAAGATCGTTGCTGCAAAAAAATCTTTCTGGCAAAGCCCATGAAAATAATCCTCCGGGCAGATCCCCGTTAAGATGGATTGACTGTGTCGAAAAATACCTAAATATTTTAAAGGTTAGAAACTGGAAAAAAGTTAATAAAAGTAGAGATGCCTGGAGAAAACTTCTGGAGCAGGTAAGAGTCCACCCAGGGCTGTCGAGCCACGGAAGAAGAAGAAGAATTAAATTGAAACAAAGATAATGTAATCATAATTTTTCTACCTTGAAGCATAAAGTTCTTTTGTAAAATACTCTAACTTTGGTTATTGCTATATAATGAATTCTGCATAGGAATTATAAAACTCTTCCCTATAACTTAAATTTAAAATTGACAAAATCAAAATCATTGACAAAATCCATTTCGTACTGATTCAGTATTACAATTTTAATTCATACATGGACAAAACTATCTACAAATTTCCTACTTCTTCTTGCTAATAAATATTGATTGTTTAAATTTTGGTTGAGTTTATTGACTACAATTTATATTTTACTTAACTAAAATTAGAGAGGGGAAAAAATGTAAAAAAATCTTCTTAAGGTATCCGACTACCCTAAAATTGTGAATTTTGCCAAAAATTGACAGATTTTCTTATGATTTTATTTTATAGGCCATCTATTAGCTCTATAAAAATGCCAAGCTTATTATTTTCCATTCACTAGAACAAAAACTACAAGTGTTTTAGTAAAAACAGATGCCATTACTTTAAGCAAGATGTCATACTTTAAAACGCGTTTTGCTCGAAATGGGTGTTTTGAAAACACTCCAACGAAGACAGCGATTGCTGAAAAAGTTTTGAAAATAGTTTGCTGAAATTTTTTTGTGTGTGTTCTGTATAATAGTAAAAGCGTTTTAACCTTCAGATTTATCAATCACTGTTTTATTACAAAATTTACAGTCCCTTGTGTGAATTTAATCACTTTTTTTAAAACAATTTCATATAATAACTAAGATGAAGTGCTCTAGTTTTTGTAAAAATTAAAATATCTCTTATCCTGAAGGTTTTTTTAAAAATGAATAACATATAGCAACACATCAGAGTTTAAAAAATAAAAATTAGTTCATGAACTTTTGGTACAAAATGGGCCGGGTTTATGTTATTTTTCGTCAAATTTACCTATTTTTTCCCATTTTAGTAATAAAAATTTCTAAATTTTATTATATTTTTCTTAAAATGTACTATAAGCAAATCTAAAAACCACATATCTCCATTTTTTCAAAAAAAAGTTGTCGCAAGTAGTCGGATACCTTAATATAATTCCTCTTTTTATAAATAAGCATACAAAAATGAAGATGCTATCAAATAGATCTATTCCGTTTTTCAAATAATTTTTTGTATTTTTCCAATTGTGCTTGTCATAGAAAATTTTTTTTTTTTTTTTACTTATGTCATATATAATTTTGTATCCATTATAAAGTCTAAAACATAAAAGCTCCTCATTCCAAGAAATAAATATAACTTTTAATGAGTCTTCTCTCCGTAACTAAATATGAATCGTAAGCGAAGCTAATATTCAGTATTAATGTAACTAAAACCATTTATAAAATCCATCTCATACAGACTGAGTATTACAAATCCCTCTTTTAATAAGTACACGGACCAAACTATCGAAACTCTACCGGGTCGTTCCACATCCTAATAAATCTTGTCCTTTCCAAACGTTCGGTGCCGAGATGATCCAAGAGAAGAAAGAAGGAACTCTCCGAAAGAGAGAAGAGAAGAGCACCGAGTGACAGGTTGCAGAAAGAGAGGAAGATTAATGCGGAACAGCTTCCTAACCGCGACCTGATCCCCGGGTGTGACCGACCTGCAAATTACCACATCTCCTGCCCCATCCATCACAGCATCCCTCTCCTCCTCCTCTTCCTTCTTCTCTCGATCACTGCTTCTTCATCCTCCCTTCGCATTGATTGAGACAGAGGAGAATAGAGGAGAGAGGGAAAAAATACCAAATCTCTGGCTCTCTCTCTCTCTCGAGCGAAGATGGTAATTCTTCATTAGGTGTAAGGAGTTGTATCTAGTGATAAATATGCGTTTGCTCCGATATTTGTGAGTTGGTGGAAGAAGAAATTCGGCTGTATAGAATGGGAATTGGGGAAATGTGGTTTCTTAAAATTAAAATTAATAAACGTCGTTCAAATTAGGTGGAGTATTTTTGAAAACTTAAGCAATTAAAGTCAAGTCTTTTTTTATATAATGATATGGAATTTTCATGTAATTTCCATCTAATAAAAATTTTGCTTATCTATGATATGATATTTTTCAGTCGAAATTTTGTAAAATGTTAACTGAAATAAGTAGTCATGAGAGGGGAATCAGATTATGCCCCCCCCCACTCCGTTGAATTTTACAAAACCAAATAAAAATAATAAAGATTTTCTAAAATTTTTTTAAATGAAATTGAATTTTAACTGTCAATTTCTAGGAAATTTAATTCTAAAAATTCATTTGATCGGAACATATTCATAAATTTCCATCGGGGATTCCTGAAAAGCTGGTCGTAAATCTAAAACATATATTTCAAATGAACTCCTTTTTTTATTATAAATTTATTCCTATTAATAATTTTTACGTAATTCTAATAATCGCAAAGGTTCTTTAGATTTTGGTCTTTCATGATTATTTTACATTTTATTAAATATGTATACCTACTAATGTATTAAATTATTCATTTTTACGATTTTTATCAAACTATGTGGTTATTCATGGTTCATCAAAGGGATCAAATTATCAGAAGAAATGGTGGTTCCGTGGTAAGTAATGTTTTAAAAAAAATCAAATAATCGACGACGAATCAGTAAAGGTTAATTTTAATAGCAAATAGAATGCGTCTGCACTCGTTCATGAGCAGATCTCTGAGCACAACAATGAAAGTTTTCACAAGCAGTGCCCTCTATACTGAGTGGGTTTTTCCAGTTATAACAATAGAAAACTTAAAATTCTAGAGTTAAATTATAATTGTATATTGTTTGGAATTATCCATAAATGAAAACTTCTCCAAACTCACTTTTAGATACATAAACCAAATTCAGTGGTGCAACAGCTCATGAGCGTCAAGACCTACTGTGCCCATCTCAGTATACGTGATCATTGGGCGCTGAGGTGCTTGAGCAGATGTCCTGATCAGGTGGTCAGTCTGAAGCGCGAAACCTCTTGTGTTTAGTCCCCAAGCAAGCCTGGTACTATTTATCAACCCCGAAGGGATGAAAGGCTGAGCTTGATTTTGCCGAGTCCGAGGATAGAACCCCGTACCTGTGGTGTGGAAGTGTGACGCTACTACTTGGCCAATGGTCTCTTTAGATATATGCATGCATATAATTTCAAATGCAAATTTCATTATTGTAACACAAATGAGTATCTTTTAAAATCGCTTAAATTAATTTTACAACTATGGAGAAATATATTAATTTACTAACAATGTTCTCTATCAGAATTCTAGATTACAGTTTGGATATATTAAGAAAATCTGGCCTCTACTTAAATAACTTGGTAAATCTCGAAAAAAAAGGTTCGTTATATGGAAAATTCGTTAAGTAGATTCGTCTTTCAATATACTTTAAAACCCTATAAAACAATTTTTAAATTCATAAATACTACATATTATTAAAAAAGGAATTATTCGCTCATTTTCTGTCAATTATTATCTGTTTATTTTATATATCTTAGGCCAAAAAAAAATCTGTAAGGAAAACAAGGGGGGGGCATTCAGAAGTACACTGTATTTACAATTTAAAAAAATAATTTTATATCTAAATTAATGAATATTTTAGTGATATTTTCTAATTTTAAGCATACATT
>BMAO01017167.1:0-20271 GCA_019973975.1 Trichonephila clavata
TAAAAAATAAATTAAAATGTATAAGGAAAATAATTTTTATAGAAAAATTTAAGTACTATCATTCTAGAGCTATTTCTAAGCCATTTTTTCTCTTAAATAGAAATTCATATCTTAAAAAAAATTTATCTATATAAACATAAAATAGAAATGATATTGATGACGACACATATCGAATATAGTTTTATAAATAATGTACTTCGAGTTTCGAAATACTCGCTATTTTTAAATTGAAATCCCATTCAAAAAAATTTATTTCCGAGCGCGAAAAGAATTTTAAATTATAAAATACTCGAATTAAAACTCAAAGTTTGAATAAATATGCAATTCCTTTTAATATAGCTGTTTAAATCTTGCATTTTTGCGCAAGAGGGAGAGAGTTATTTTAATGTCGCACTATAAAGCTACAAGAAGACTATTGGCGACGGACCTCGTAATTTTGAACCATGATCAAGTGTCGAGGACGACACCTGAGCTGGCACAACCTTTCCTAACTTACCCACCACACCAAGGGAGGATGTTTGAGCCTCAATAGATTTAACGTGCATCGGCCCCCTTCACACGGGGATCACGGCACTAGACTCGAAATCATGACATGCCAGCCACGAGTCCGAGATCTTGACCAATAGATCACCACTGCCACGCACTATAGGGAAATTCGGGGTGAGAAAAGTTCCTGAAACTTTTGTTCCTATTGTCACAGAGATCAATCAGTTATTTTGTGAGAAATATACCTTAGATTTTAAAGTATTCTAATAATATTGAGAATATTACTAATATTTAAGATTTTATCGTCAATATTTTTCACTATTCATGCTATTAGAAGAATACTGTTTTTATGTTTCATTCAAAATGTCGATTTTTAAAAATAATACCTTATTCAAAATATTCTTTGCTTTTAAAAAATAAATATCAGATTTAGAATAGTATTAAAAATACTCCTGTTTTCTTAGATAAAAATTCTACCAGATTATCCATTTAACATAAGTATATAAATCCATGGAAAAATACACTTACAATATCAGCTCGTCGTTCCATAATCAGAGCAAAATTGGTTAAGTGATCACATAAGCATACAGTATGAGTTTTATTACTTGATTCTACCCAGCAACCTTTTGCTGACCAGTCTCTAAAATACGAAATAAATATATAACTAAAAGCATTTCATTATTTAATATAAAACATACTCATTGCTTGTAATATTGTTATCATACCTTACACATTTTTTCTTTAAAATGAAAAAAAATACTGGATTGATAAAAAAATCATTTTATATTCAGAAAATTTTACATTATAAAGTTTGTTTCTTGTATTTTTTTCAAATAAACGGTTCCAATAGAGTTCTTAAGAAACTGGAAAAGTATTAATATTCTGCATATTTTTTAACATATACGAGTGAACAACATGTAAACATGTTCTGTTTGTATTTTGAAATAGAAAACTCTCTCTATATCTTAGCAGACAGAAACATATATATATAGCTTCCAACACGAAACAGGCAACTAAAATGTGTAAATTGGGTTTGTCAAAAGTATTTAATTATGTTTCCAATAAAAAGTAAAATTTTTGAAAATAGTAAAGGAGGTTAAGCAATGCTTTCATTTTGGATGTTACAACGTTTCTCTCTCCAAGATGGTGTATAAAATACGTGAAGCAGCCATTATTAAAACAAAAATAACAATCAAAAGAAATATAAATAATGAATGATTTTTAAACAATAGTAAAATTTTAATGGATATATTTGATTTTAAATTTTTCAGCTTTCAAAAAAGGCAAGCGAATGAAAATGATCTGTAAGCTTAACTACGTCAAAATAATTATAATAATAATATGAAAAAACAAAGAAAAATACTCCAAATAAATCAGCTGAATGTATTTTTCGGTAGTTCAAGAATAAAACTTATTTTTTCAGTTGAATAAGTGGTGAGCTCGAACTTAAAAACAATTTAAATAAGCTGTGTCCATTTTTTGTTTATCTTAGAAAAACAAGCATTTTTCAATTTTGACAAAAATCTAATAATTACATTTGTAAATTGATTTTACTCTTTTCTTTAATTCTAATTTTCCATTACGTTATTTTATTAATGCATGTAAGAATATAAACAAAAAATGTATTTATTGATTTGTTTCCTTCTGCTGAGTCATTGGTGGTTGGAATATACAACATTGTCATTTTTTTGAGAATAAAATAATTAAAATTTTTTAGCAACCTTTTTAAGAAATTTAAGAACGCGTTTCCAAAGATTAAGAAAAAAAAGATACCATATAAGTTAACTCTAAAGTTCATAATATAATTAATAATATAGCAAGATCGATTCTCTCATTTTAAATATAACAAAAAAGATTAATTGTTTAAAATTTTTTTTGTAATATCTAACGTATTAAATAGCTGATATTTTTAAAAAAAGAATGGCTTTTATTATAGTTTATATTTAATACTGTGCAAAATTATAGATATAAAGTTTTAGGTATGAAACTCCCTGAAATTGGGACTTATTATTTTTAACATGTCTTTATAAACATGGCAAACCTGTATTCTGAAATTATTAAAATATATTATATTCAGAATATTACGTATATTTGAAGAAAATGTTTCATATATATTTTTTTCTGAGAATAAAACATTTTTCAATATTAATAAAAAACAAATGGAGAATTTTTGTCATCGTGTATTTTAACAGAATTAACATGTACATTACACTTACTTGACATTCAATTCAGATTTAAGCTTATATTAATAATAATGAAATATTAAGTCATTTTAACAGAAAAAATAAAATAACTGTTAAATTAAGGGGGAAAAAAAGAATATTTACCTTAAATGGAAATCCCAAAAGACGCATACTGGATTAGTAATATTTGTCTCCTATAACAGACATGTTTTATTTAAGAAAATGCTTTTCTGTACGTGCAATGTATAATTTAAATGAATTCCACAACAAAAAAATGGAATTTTTTTGAATTTTTCATACTTAATAAATATTTATAATTGAAAACACAAATACGTTGCAACAGATTCTATTAAAATCATGAAACCTCGTATAGTCATCAAAATGATCCCATACGTATGTTTAATTGCTTCGAATTTGACTACGAAATACATTTTAGTCAGCTAATTATGTGTTCAATAAAACAAAATAATGTTTAATTTACAGAGAAATTGCATCAATAACCCTCAAAACAATCTAGAACCCATAGGATGCTTTTTAAAAAAGAAAAATGTTTCATAAGTTTAATATTTATCTCTCCTTATTTAAATATTTAGACTATTTTACAGTTAGTGTTGATAATTAGTAACATGTAGTAAATCTGAAAAACAACGTAATTAATCTGTAATTTTGATTTGTTCACATTTAGTCACTCACATTAACATTAAAAGAAAATTTTAAGACATTGAAGTTGTTTTTCTTCAACCATGTATAATGCGAGGACACATGTGTTAAATAGGGTCTCTGAAATAAGATTCCCGAGAACAAAATCAGAAAAATGTAATTATATGTTTTTGAAAATAAAATAATGTTACATAAAGAAAAATAGACAAAATTATCTGAAATGAACTGACTTTGAGTAAAAATTTGCTATAATATAAATATAGTTTATTTTTGTACACGTAGAGCTTGTGTGGGCTTCCTAAATTAAAAAAAATCAACTATAAAAGATATAAAATGGGTTTTTCAAAATGTACTCAGCGTACAATAATTCTGTTCAATGAATTAAATTGAGTTTTTTTCATAGGTGTATTGACAGATTATTCATTTCCTTTCTTCAGGGGGTGAAAAAAAGTTAAAAATAACAGCTTTGTTTCAAAATAAATAAAGTAATTCGTATTATTGATGGTTTTTTTTAAATATCATATTTCGAAGCTCCATGAGGACGATTGATGTCATAGGTACATGACAGATTATTAATTTACTTTCTCCAGGGGTGAAAAAAGTTAAAAATAACAGCTTTGTTTCAAAATAAATAAATTCGTATTATTGATGGTTTTTTTTAAATATCATATTTCGAAGCTCCATGAGGACGATTGATGTCATAGGTACATGACAGATTATTAATTTCCTTTCTCCAGGGGTGAAAAAAGTTAAAAAAAACAGCTTTGTTTCAAAATAAATAAAGTAATTCGTATTATTGATGAGTTTTTTAAATATCATATTTCGAAGCTCCATGAGGACGATTGATGTCATAGGTACATGACAGATTATTCATTTACTTTCTCCAGGGGTGAAAAAAGTTAAAAATAACAGCTTTGTTTCAAAATAAATAAATAAAGTAATTCGTATTATTGATGGCTTTTTTTTAATATCACATTTCGAAGCTCCATGAGGACGATTGATGACAGGCGTCCTAATTTTAAACCCCTGTCGAGTAACGAGAACAAACCTGAGCCTGTATCACACTCTCCAAACTTCTCCACCATGCCCACGTGAGGACTTTGTGCCTGGGCAGATTTAATGTGCATCAACTCCTCTACACGGTGGGTTTTAAGTGGCACCAGGACTCGAACCCATGAATCGACTGAAACTATACCGGCCAAGGGAGTGAATAAATATTAAAGTCACGCCATTCAGCTACTTGAAGGCTTTTGGCGACAGGACCTCATAATTTTGATCCATGGTCAAGTGCCGAGGACGACACTTGAGATGGCACCCTCTTCCTAACTTTCACACCACATCAACGGGTGAACATTTGAGCTTCGACAAATTTAATGTACATCGCTCCCTACACGGCGGGTCTTCAGTGGCACTCGTCTCGAACCCGTGACACGCCAGACACGAGTCAGCTACCTTGACCACTAGGCTACTGCTGCCACACAACACCGGCAAAAGTTCGTGACTATGACCATTTGGTTATCGCAACCTTGCAACTGATCAAATTATGAAGGCTAAAATGCATGCAAGTTTATAAAGATTTTAAAATTAAACACTTACAGTAAGATGCTTAAGAGTGATTATAGCCGGTCGTCGTAGCTTAATGCTTCCACTTTTGTCCAAAGATGCACCAATTATTCTGGAATTGATAATTCGGGTAATATTTTCAGATGACTGTTCCATAGGATGATGTGAAATACTGGGCCCTGGTATTAGGTATTCATTGAGATTATTGAACACAGAGAATACTACTTTGTAAAATCCTGTAAGAAAATTAATGTTATTACTATACATGTTTGTACAGATAGATCCTCAAAAGAATATTTTGAAAGAATTCAAAGAATTTTTAGAGATTTCAGATAATTCAGAGATGGTATATATATGCAGACGGACCTATATTTAACTAAGTTTCTAAATCCCGGATAAAAGTTCGCTTTAGGGTCAATTCGTTAAATAGAGATTTATCTTTCAATATACTTTATAAACCACATGAAACAAATTTTAAATTCATAAACACTATACATTATTATAAAAAAGTTATTCACACCTTTTTTTGTAAATTCACATCTATTTTATATATTTTCCCTATAAAAAAATCTACAAGGAAACTAAGTTGAGGAAAAAAACCGTCCAGAAATACATTGTATTTTCAACTTTAAAAAGTAATTTTGTACGAAAATTAATGAATTTTAATGATACTTCCTAATTTTAAGCATATATCACCTCATCCGGCCTTAAGTTTAATTACTGGTAAAGTCTATTATAACTTTATTTACAAAAATGTTTTCTTTCATGACATGCCGCGCATCTTTGAAATGCACCAAAATCCCCTTCAGGCGTATTTTCTTTACTTTGTAATACACGTCGAATTGTTTAAAATGAGAGAGAAAAATTTGAACAAGAGAAAAAATGTTCATTTAATAGAAAATGCAATTCGCTATTTGGAGGTTATTTTACGAAGAAAATCGTAAAAGGTTCTCAAAACAGAGAACTTCAATAAATAGAGGTTCGACTGTATTTTGTTCTCTCTTAATTACTAAAACAGATGTTTACAGTATAAATGAATAATATGTAGAATAATGGATATTTTTAAAGGTTTAAAGAACTTTTTTGGATCCGGAAAAAAATAATGAAAATAACTATATTCTTCTTCCCCCAAAATACGATTTTCAAGAGGCATAATCATAATCCCTAAAACATAAAGCAATGGCACTTAAACGTTTTTCTTGCTGGATTATTTGGACAGAAAATAGAGACTACTACATTCCCAACACATTTTTTGGAATAAATTATTTAAGGTGTATTTTAATCTCAAGATATTCGAATGGAGAAATGAGTACCTTTGATAAAAAGTAAAATTAAATATGCAGTACGAAAAGATATTTATGAAAAACATCACATTAATACCATTTCACAGAAAAGGTTGCAGTATTATTGAATGTTGAAATTATTAAAAAAAATGAAAAAAAAAAAAGAGAACAAAATCAAACCAATCTAATAAAGATTTCAATTGTATTTTAGTAACATGCAGCTGTGATTCGTCTCATGATACACAAGTACAAGGCAAATTGATAAAAATTGTAAGAGGATCAACAATTATATTTTGCTAAATGGCGAATTTAATAAAAGTTTAAAAATTTCTTAACAAGTCTTAAGAAGGCCTAACATTTAGTAACCGAGTGAACTAACATATTTGAACTTTTAAAAGTAATTTGATTTTTTGCCTCCGACTTTTCTCAGTCAATATAACAAAATGTTTCAACCAGAATAATACATAGACAAGTAAGGGGCATTTTTCTTATCAGTTCCTCTTGAATTTTTTTCTCTCATAATTGCCATATATATATATTTCTTTTATTAACAATACATAAATGCATAAAAAATACTTCATGTATAGAATGAAGAATACTTATTATTCGTTGAAGCATTTATTATTTATTGTAATTAAATTATTTAAACTCCTATTTTTCAAATAACAGCAACAAATAATACTTCAGATTTTATAAAAAATTAAAAACCAGAAATGTACTGAAAAACAGAAGAATTATGGAGCTAGAAAATTAAGTCTCGAAGATAAATAAGGTTTTGCAGTTTAATTTAAACTTTTAAATGAAAAAAAAAATCTTTACATGTATAGAATTTTTATATGCAATTTTTTTTTTTGTTTTTGTTTTTGAAATTAGCTTCCAAAATTCTGTTGAATGTATTTCAGTTTTAACTGAAAGAGATAAATCAAGGAAGAGTAGAAGAATCTTACGAGAGAGATCAGGATATTAATTTTATCGGAAGTTCTTCATATAATTAAATAAACTTGATTGTGATTGTTTTGGAAAAGTCAAATGCACAGTTATAAATCTTATCTTGCTATTGAATTAACAATCAACTTCATTAAACAGTGATTTAGTTACTACATTCCCTAACAATGAAATTAGTACATCAAGAGAAAATATTGGATTGAAATGAAATTTAACAAAGTTAATAAAAAAAAGCTACAATTGAGTAATGCTAAACCTACCGATATATTTCATGTATCCCTATTCCTACCGTGAGCGGTGCATTGGGTGAGTGAGTGAATATTAACGTCGCACTGATTAGCAACACGAGGGCTTTTGGCGACGGTCCGCGTAATTTTGAACCATGGTCAAGTGAAGCGGACGACACCTGAGCTGGCACCCCCTCTCCTAACTACCACACCACACCAACGGGAGGACGTTTGAGCTCTCGACAGATTTAACGTGCATCGCTCCCCTACACTTCGGATCTTTAGTGGTACTAGGATCGAACTCATGACACGCTAGCCATGATTCGATGCCTAGACCACTCGGCCACCGCGGCCACGAGTGGTGCATTGGATAGTGAAAAAATATTTTCTTTTATTTTGAGATAGTTTATGTATATACTTACGCTTTTTTCAACGCATTTTAAAGAAATTACATTTTGTATTGCAAAATACGCATATCTTACATTTTTACGAATATTGTTTTATTGATTTCGCAATAGTTTCTTTCGACATGATTTCTGTCTAGATGAGAATCTACAATTTTATTCATTCTTGTTTTTGATTAACATCCTTTGCTCTCTGATATTCTGTTTTCCAAGCTCTTTTGTGTATTAACTGAAATATAACTTACTGCCAAGAAAATTTTTCAACCATGGTTTTTTTGTGCGAAATCCAGGGATTTACCCCCGCTGAATCAAAATATGGAAAAATTAATGCAAAGGTCATCTTTGAGATTTAGATTTGACTATTTGATCACTATACAGAATTTTGTGATGTTGTAAAATAAATGTAAAATCTAATTGTCTCTGGTGTAGGGCATCATTTTTTTCCCGATTTCAACAAATGAATGCATTGAACTAAATTTCAATACTTTTTATTGGGCTTAGCTTTGTAAATTGCCAGAATAAAATTATTTGACTTATGTAATATTGTTGAGAAGCGTTTTGTACTATCCTTGCCAATTTGATAACTCTTTTACAAGTATTTATTATTATTTTATGTACTTATTTATTATTATATTCCATTATTGCTGTTGATGGACTAAAAAAATTTCTGACATGCGTTTTCCGGATAATATAGCTGTAAGTAACATGAATTGTTCAAACGGTCAAATGATCACTCTTGGTAGACTAGACAGGTTGTCAAATGTTTTGAGAAAGTAAACAAAAAAAAGTTGTGAAAAAATATAGGTTGTATGTATATAAAGAAAATAAATTACATGGCAATACAGTAATGTTATACAAAAGAAATTCTAAACGAAATTTAAGAAAAGGTCACTCGACCGTGAGTGTTAGGCTTACAAGGGGAAGGCACGACAAAGGAAATTCATTTGGGGACGAGACTTTGTGGAATAGTAGTACTCCTTTTGGGTGTTCAACTCTCAATGTAATTCCGCCGAATGGGCTGTCAATTCAAAGAAATGAGTCTTCGAAATTCATGCTTAGCTTTTATACAATTAAGTTTTAATCATTACCAGCGACGGTGTGGCGTGGTTTGTATAGTCCCTTTTTCCCATGTGATAGGTTTTTTTTGTTTTAATTTTTAAATTCATGTAATTTTTTACAATTAAATAAATTTATTTAGAAAAAGGTTTATTAGATATTAAATGATATTTTAGATAATTATATTTTGTAATTTAAAAAGTAAAATAATTACTGTTATTATAGAAATATTTATATTTTATAAATATAATTATTAATACATAATATTCTTTAAAAAAATATATTATAATCGGTTCGTGATCATTTTTTTTGTTTTAATTTTTAAATTCATGTAATTTTTTACAATTAAATAAATTTATTTAAAAAAAACATTAATATTTTATAAAATTGTAAAATAAATAAATTAATAATATGTAATATAAGATAAATATTATTTTTACTATATTAATTATAAAATAATTTTTTATAAATAATTATTACAATATTTTTAATGTCTTATAATATTAATATATAATATTTTATTTATAATATATTGTATTTCATATTATAAAACTATTTGTAACTATTTTTTTATATAAAATATTAATGAATATGTATTATAATATATTTTTATAACAAATATTATTTATTAATAATTATATTTATAAATATAAATATTTATACAATTACAATAATAATTTAACTTTTTAAAATACAAAATAATTATCTAAAATATTTAATATTGATAAACTTGTTTAAATAATTTATTTAATTGTAAAAATAATTAAATGAATTTAAAAATTAAAAAAAAAAAAAAAACCGACCCGTGGTAAACAGGTACTCTACCAATCATGCTGCTCCATTGCTGGTAATAATTAAAAATTAATTGTATAAAAGCTAAACATGAATTTCGAAGGCTATTTTCACCAAATTGACTGTCCATTTGGCGGAATTGCATTGAGGTTGAACACCCTAAAGGAGTACTACTATTGCACAAAGTCTCGTCCCTAAATGAGTTTCCTTAATCGTGCCCTCCCCTTGTTAAAGTCAAAAGGATAGGGCAATTTCAGGGTGATATACACAGCCATATCACATTAACCTCCTCGTGCTGTGATACATGCTAACATGGTTTGGCATTGAATGGAGAAAAGAAAAGGCCACAAATTTTTAACAGCTTTCTCCAAATCCTTTATAGAATGACGCAATGGCATCGGACGCTTCAGCTTCTCTGAGATATGTTCAATATATCAGAGGAACACGTAGATTCTGAACTTGATGCAAGAAGTCCTACCACGTGAGGACATGCATTGTAAACTGCATCGAAAACGTCGGACATGAATGAAAGCACGTTGACTATCATCTACAAAGAGCTGGGTCATTATTGACTCGCGTATCATCTTTATTAGTAAGTACTTATTAACTCCGCACTCTAAAATAACGACAGGGCTTTTAGCGACTGACCTCATTATTCTAAACCGCGTGAGTGAGTTAATATTTACATTGCACTATTTATAGCAACAAGAGAGGTTTTAGCGACACAACTCAAAGTTTTGAACCATGGTCAAGTGACCAGGATGACACCTTGTTCTCCTAACTTCCACACCACACCAATGGGAGGGCGCTTCAACCTAGACAGATTTAACATGCATCAGCCCCCTCTGCATGGCGGGTTTTCAGCAGGATAAGGTTTGAACTCATGACACGCCGGCCAGGAGTCCATGACGATGACCACTAGGCTACCTCGGTCACAATTTTGTACTACAGTCAAGTGACGGGGAAAACAACCCGCTGTTCTAATTATCACACCACGTGAAGAATAAGACACGACTGAATTAACGTACATCAACCCCTCTACACAGCGGGTTTTCAGGGGGGGGGAGCATCAGGACTCAATAACACAAGTCCCTAGGCTACCGCAGCCACTACATCACAATCAGAATGGAACAGTAATCGGTAGTCTATAAAGCCTCCAAACTATTATACCTAGAGTGGTGTCGATATTGATGCTAGAACTGTACTTTTCATCAGAGTGTCTCCACAGCCGTACGCGGTGATCATTCGTCCCCAAAATGAAATAACACATTCACCATTAAACTACTTGTCACCAATTTGTTGCTTTCTGCATCGTTCTGGCTTAGCAGCACTATAATTAGTTATCGATGTCCTAGTGTTTTAGACGGGGCACCCAAAGAGTGCTGAGATAGTAGATTCGCTTCAGGGGTTCTAAACCTTATTCCCGTCTGGGCACATCTGACTAACAGGAAATTGCTGGCAGGCGCAGCTCAAAAAAGTATAACGATTCTTAATATATCTTTATCTTATTGCGTGAGTGAGTGATTTGGGGTTTATTGGCGCAAGAGCCGATTTCGGCTATACTGCGCCAAACATTTGTTTTAATATCTGAGGTCTAGACGAGAAGAGAAAGAAAGAATGAACTGAATGACAAGAAAGAGGGTCGACAATAGAGAAGGATCACTAGGGTACCCCGGGATCGTGAATCCCGTGTTTACCAAAGACAGTAAATCCCGTGGGAAAGGAAAAGATCACTAGGGCACCTCGGATTGTGACACCCGTACTCATCTAAAGAAGGTGAGCCCCCTGAGGGGCTTTATCTTATTGCAATCACAAGCATCCTAAGCAATATTCTACACTAAAAAGGTAATAAAAAAATTCAAAATAGTTACATTTAATGCAATTTTTGGCAATGCATATTATCTACTAGTTTTTCAGACAGGCGTATCAGATGATATTCCCAATCTTATAACATTTTCGAGATTGCTATTGTTATGTCGAGATCTGATCGCCTATTTGTGTTCATTGTTGAACACAATGATTCACATAAATATATAGAACCGAAGCAGGATTTTAATTTGTAAGCTCCTGTTTACAAAAGGGGATATTTTTTTAGATTCCAAATAATTTCATTAAGTCCACACGATTTTCTGAATATTCAAAATTTTATCTTCAATTGAAGATGCTTGTTTAATTTTACGGCTTATATTTTATTTCTAAGACTATGATGAATCTCGCGGCCTCATAAAAAATCGTGGCAAGCCGCGGGTAGGCCACGATTGATATAGTATATAGCGGACAATTTAGGCGCACAAAAATAACTTCGCGGGCTCATTGGTACCCGCGGGCACGTGTTTAAGAACCCCTGTGCTAGATGTATAGAAATGGTTAGTAAACGAACAGGAACACCTGAAGTGGAACGTAGGATCCATAAGTGATTGGCGCGCGAGCCTTCCATCGCTTCGAAGATTTACTTAAAAGCAACAAATCCTTACAAGGTGAGCTCGGTCTCCTTAAGGTGGCGAGCAACAGTGTGTGTCGTCCTCCTTTCAATCTTCAAGCCAAAGATAAGGGCTCTTTCAATCTTGGCTAGTTATAAGTTCTTCTATGTGTGTATTTGTTATTCTAGTCGCTTAGTATTCCATCTAGCATCAATATGGATTCTTCACGGTTATGAATTTTTCATCATGCGTCGGCTTAGGTACGTAGCGTGATAGATTGCAGCGTTTTTGGTCATGCGTTTTCGCATCAAACTTGGATCCTTTGCATATCAGTTCTTATTCTAGCTATTAGTATAATTCGGGGCAGCAATTTGCTTCCTTCTTGGCGAGGGAATTTCATTGTCCTTGCATGCTAAAGTAAATTGCATGCCACTTGTACTAAAACAAGTAATGCACTTTAATATTAATCTTCCTTTTTGAAAATATTTCACAAAATTAAAATATCAGTTATGTCTCAAGTATTAAGATATAAGGGGAATTAAAATAAAATATGACAACCAGACCTTCAACAGATTTTTTAAATCAGTTTTTAAATTTAATTATTTATTTTTGGATTTGGGATAATTGGTGTTATTTGTAACCTCTACTAAGTCTTTTTTCGCATATTTTTTAATTTGTAAAAGGACGATATTAATTAGATGTTTAAAACGATATTGAATAACATCAACAGAAACCATTCGAATGTCAAAATTTCAATTTTTGGTATGACAATGAATATATTTATTTTGTATTAAGCATCTAAGCATTATTCTGTATGTGTACTGTATTACCGTGACCAAATATATTTGTTATTGTAATACTTAAGTATTAAGAAGCAAGTTTTCATAATCAATGAACTATAAATTAGAATTAAAAAAAAATTGGATAATAAAATATAGATTTGATGATAAAAAGTACACAACTAAGTAAATAACATTAATATGTACCTAAAAGTAAGAGGAAAATTAACGTCGCTCTACAAAACAGCACGAGGGTTATTGGAGACGGACCTCGGAATTTTGAACTTCGGTCAAGTGACTCACTTGAGCTCTGGCACCCCTCTCCTAACTACCACACCACACCAACGGGAGGACATTGAGCATCCACAGATTTGACATGTATCAGCCCCGTCAACACGGCGGATTTTTAGTGGCATCAGTACTCGAGCCCATGACACTCCCGGCCATGAGTTCGTCACCACAGACACTAACTACTAAGCTCCTTAAGCATAGGTTCCCAACCTTTTTGAACTGGCGCCCCCTTTTCTAGTTAACATTTCGAAACCGCCCCCTTTCTAGTGAATATTTCGATACCGCCACCTTTTCTAGTGAATATTTCCGTACCGCCCCCTCCCACTCTAGAGAAATAAAAGCGTACATAATAAATACATGGTGAAAACGAGAGTTAAGTTTTAAAAAAACACCCTATTACTAATATAATATATTTTTTAATTTAACTTTTTTTCTAAAGCCCCAATTTTTTTGCTTGCGAATCTGAAATAGCTATTGCCACAAATATATTTAAAATGTGGGATATTATATATTTTAGTCATAGATAGGATATTGTTGGGAGAGTGAGTGAATATTATATAACGTCGCACTGATTACCAACACGAGGGCTTTTGGCGACGGTCCGCGTAATTTTGAACCATGATCAAGTGACGCGGACGACACCTGAGCTGGCACCCCCTCTCCTAACTACCACACCACACTACACCAACGGGAGGACGTTTGAGCTCTCGACAGATTTAACGTGCATCGCTCCCCTACACGGCGGGTCTTCAGTGGTACTGGGATCGAACTCATGGCATGCTAGCCACGATCCGATGCCTAGACCACTTGGCCACCGCAGCCACTAGGATATTGTTGGAATTGAAACGCTAAGGAATTTCTTCTTCATTTAAAAGAGTGGAATAAAAATTTTAGCTTACTTGTTATAAAGACAGGCAGGAGTTTTGATGATACGAAGTAATTCATAATAAATTATTGCTTTCAAAATAAATATAAATTGACGGTTTCAGTCTTTAAAAAAAAATCACACGTTAATTCCTGCGAAAATATTTAATTATGTTTCTTGGATAATATTCAACATGGAATGCAGTGGACGAAACATTTTTCCTACTGCTCACAGACAAAGACAACACGTGCACTACAGAAATTAAAATGCCCTATATTATTCAATTTAATGTAGGTTTGAATGTAAAAAATGTAATCTTTAAGTTTTTCATCCACTTCCCGAACTACCTAAGTATGTGAATTTTCGTACATGTGATATAGAAATGATTTAAATATATACAATCAACATAAGGTAAACAGTATTAAAGTTTACTTTTGTTACTACATAATCAGCGTACTTTTTTAGTCTTTTTCTTAAGACTATATTCGGTTAATCTGCCCAAGCTTCTCCGTGCCATCTCAACACCACCTAATTTTCTTTGGATCTTTTACTGCCCCCCCCCGCCTGAAAGCCTCAAACGCCCACAAGGGGGCGTTATCACCCACGTTGAGAACCTATGTCCTAAAGTAACAAATATATTAGACTTTCTTAAAGTATCAACAACGGTAGAAAGAATGATTGCCATGATTATGAAGAGCTATTTAATATTTTAAACACTATTCAACACTTACCATTTCATTTTAGAAATACTGAAACATATTTCTAAGTAATAAGTAATAGATATTTTAAAAAATATCTTAAACGCATCCGTTTTGTTGTATAATGCATTATTGATGATTATTAATACATACACTCATATTAATATAAACGCACTTTTGAAAAGTAGTTTTCACTTTTACGTAATTTTTAAGTCGTATATTTACTTCAGATATTTTATAAAGATGATGAATAAAGTTAGAAAAAAAGAAATCGCATTTTCTTACACATTACTAAGGATTCTAAATTATTTTTAAGACTTGTATCTATAGAGCTCAAAATTAAAATATGTGACTTATCACATCTGTATTGATTACCCCCTAGAAGTATTAATCTATCATTCAACAAATATGATAAAATTCATCATTACTGCCTATTTAAAATAATATAGTTTGAAAAAATAGTGAAATTAAGTTATATTTTAAATTGTTCTGCTTACCTTAAACATGATAATTTTCATCAAAAACTATTTTTCCCTTTAAACACTTAATTGAATTTTATCCAATGACAAAAATTAGAACAATTCGATTGCACCTTTATCATATGGATTAATACTTTGGGGAGGAATTGAGAAATATAATGAAACAGTATTTTTTTTATCTTAGTTTCGAGTAATGGAACTAATTTATTTTATTATAAACTAATTAAATATAATGAGATGTTATAATGTGAAATAACATTTAACTTTTCAGAAACTCTTTTTTTATTCTTATAAATTTAATTTAAGGAGGATTGTTTGGAAAACAGAGGATAGCTTGTATACACAGAAATCAGTGGCGCACACAGGAATTTTTCAAGGGGGGGGGGGCGTCCAGAGTTGAAAGTCCACCATTTTCGTATCATACCCCAATACACCCATCAAACATTCTTTTGATTTTGTAGACAACAAAAAACAGTAAGAAAATAAACTATTGAATAAATAATTAGCATTAATTAATAAAATGAATTATTAATAACAAATAATTAAATTTTACGTATTATATACATAAAATTATAATCAATTCAAAACAATCAATGGCGATAGGGGGGGGGGGCTCCGGACCTGGGACCCTCCTCCCCCGTTTTGTGCACCACTAACAGGAACTCTTGCTTTACAAAATGAGTATACTAATATGTTCAATTAAAAAAAAATTAGACTTAACTTTGCGCACTTACTGTGCACAGAACTAGTTCGAAACAGAAAATTGTTTTGGAGGTTTTTAATATTTTTTGCAATATATCGGTCGAAAATCTTTGCTCTTAAGAATTTCGATAGAGAGGTTCTGATAGTTAGCACCTTTATTTCTTAGTTCTTCTGTATTATATTATAGAAATTGTAGTATCTTTAATTTATTTCTCTTAATTATTTAACTTTTCCAAAAGTCCACTTAAATTTTTATTCATTTTCTATTGTTTGATTATTTTCTGTTGTCGATTTTTAATTTTGGAACAAAGATGATAATCTAGAACAGGAGTCAGCAACCTTATAGCTGTGGTGCGCCAAACCAATCTACCAAAATGATTCAGAGTGCCACGCAGTAGCAAATATTTGAAAAAGCAGCAGTGTAGAAAGAGTTAGAGAATACAGGTCACAAATACAGATCCAGAGTTATATTACATATTAATTATGCATCACTTATAAAGATATTTATTAACATAAAAAAGCAACAAAAATATAAGTATTCCTTCAACATAAGTAAAAAGCTCAAATTGTACAGATAATATATATTAAGTATCTTAAAAATATTTATTAAAATAAGAAATGAACAACATAAAATATAAGTTTTCCTACAATTATCCCTATATAAAATTTTAATCAGAACCTTGCTCGTGCAAAACTTTACTTAATATTACAACAACAGAGGTATAATTTGTGACTTTCAATTTGACATAATATTCTAAATGTTCAGTTGTTAAACAACTTCTTTGTAGACTCAAAATATATTCCATACGAGAAAAAATTTGTTCACATATATAAATGTAAAACCAAAAGCGGCAAAGTAGAGAACATGCAATTTTCTTCAAATTACTCTGGCAATGAAGTACAGCAGTAGCAGTCGATATATTGATAGAGTTATCTTCCGGATCTTTTCACAATTCCGTAAATTTTGCTTTCAATAGTTCTAAGGAGTTTCTTCTTGGTATTATATAATCTTTTTAGTTTGATTTCAACATTTAACGCTAAGAATGATTCACATTTAAACGGAAATGTTTTTTTTACATAAACCATACAGACTACAAACATGCAGATTCAGCAGAAACGTTTTATGACAGTGAATTGAAAGTAAGAAATAACATTTAAATAAAAATGTGTGAGGCGTATAGAGGAGAGAAAAAAAGAGCGATTTAACTTTATCTCATTACTTTGTAGAGTGGTACAGAGTGTGCCACTGAGAATTGTTCCACGTGCCCCATGTGCCATAAGGTTGTCGATTCCAGGTCTAGATTTTTAAAAAATCGATTTATAATATATTTACATACGATTTATTAAATGGTGAAACAGATTTTCATAATGGCCAATTTCATTTGCAAACGTTTGGATCCGGAGAACAACATATTATGTAATCTAAGCTTCGGGATTCACTTAAAGTTAAAGAGATTCGCTCAAAAGTGGTAGAGATAGATCGCTCATTTCTCAGTGACCCTACCAAAATGATTAGACTCAAATTATTACTTAAAATTTAGCAAGATAAATCTTACCATTTTTTGCGTAATCTTCAATTGCTTCCTGTGGAAGTACAAGTCGATCTTGAATATCCGACCAATAAATACCTTCAGCCTCTGAGGATATTTCAGAAAATATTGGAAAAAATAAAGAGTTCGTGTTCTTTGTCTTGATAACTTCAAGAGATAACCCTAAAATTAAGGGGAAAAAATATAGGGAATTAGAAAAAACTCCTTAATTTATTAATTATAAATATTTTTTCCCCCTTGAACTTAAAAATGCAGAATTTAAATTTTGAAATAGTCAGTATTTCTAAATTTATTATGATTTTAAAAAGCTTTAGTGTTTCAAAAAATAATTGTCTATTGACAAATCATAATTAATATGCAACTTAATATTCAAGAAGCTCTCAAATATTACAAAATCTATGTAGTTAGATTATATAAATTCTTTGGATTGTTATCTTAGTACCTGTACAGTTGTATTGTAAAAAAAAAGTGTTAGGTGCACTTTTAAAAAGATCATATGTAATCATTGTAGATTTATGAAACAGGTAGAAATAAAACTGCAAAATTAGATTTTATGTTTATACAATTTATACACATCCGTAAACACGTATATGTAAAATGTTGACAGAAAAATTGTTTTTTTGAAAGAGGATTTAGTTTTTTTTAAATGTTAAAACGTAGAAAACTCTACTTAAGCTGATTTTAAAAAGGATTATTAGAGGCAAGGCTTAGATCCACAACTTCTCCCTCCATGCATACGCCTCCAATATATAATTGTCAGTGAATGTGGTATATATATATATATTCGAATGAAAGATATTTTCTTTAACTGGAATTTTAGTATTAAAAAAGTCATGAATAATATTTTTTACATAATAGATACATTTCTTGAAAAACCTCGTAAAAACGGACAGAAGAAGAATGTCATTTCTTCCTCTCTCTTTCAATCAGATAACAGGGAATTAAATTAAATTTTTTCTTCTTCGCAGTTAATAAGATAATATTTAATGGTATTTTTAAAAATAAGTATTTGTGAAAACTGAATATACTAAACCAGAGCAAATTATGAAATATTACATCAGAACATCTATACAACATAAATCCCGTCTCTTCTAAGACGAAGGAACTGAATAAAAACAATAATAATGAAAAGATATACAGTCGAATCTCGATAATTCGAAATTGAAGAGACCTATGTGAAAAACTTTGAATTGTCGAGTTCAAATTATCAAGATGGTAGAAAAAACTCCCAAAATACACGAAAAGAAATTTTTGTTAACACATTTAAATTTGAAACTATGTAATAAAAACAATTTTACATATGTATAAAATTATTTTAAAGTATGTTTTATAAAAGTAGTTATTATATAGTCTAAATATTAAACAGAAGTTAAAAGTCCTGTATTAAAAGAATACATTTATGTATAAAAATACATACTGTACATAAATTTTTTCACGAAAAAAATCTGTGAACTTTTTGTTTTGTTTATCGCATTCAATTTAAACATTGTCAATAGATTTTTCTAGAATAAATGACGCTTGAGAAACGTCCGCATCAACATCATTTTGAAGGAAAAGTTGCATAAAGTTTTTTAGTGACACTTAAGTTTCTGTCAGATTTACCAACGTCAATTCCGATGGTCATCAAAGGGGTTACGTTACAGAGGAGACAAGCAGGGACAGTACAACACAAAACATGCAAGCTCCAACCTGTTTGCTACAGGACTCTACATGATAGTGAGTGTTTGAATTGTCGAGTTTTACTAGATCACTTCAAATTATCGCGTGTTTTATTCTGGCCGGCCACAGATTTTACTTCAAAATTTTGAGTGTACCACAACGTTTTGTTTTAGTTCGAAATATCAAGAGTTTTTCTAGTGGCTGAGTATTATACTTCGAATCAGGAAAGGCTCGTATTATCGCATGTTTGAATTAGCGAGAGTCAACTGTGTTGCTTTTATAGCTCGAGTATGATTTTTAAGGCTTATACACATCAGTACAGTGCGTAGATTTTGAAAATACTTGACAACCGGGATGCTATCGAGAGAAAAATCAAACTGAAAAAATGTAATATAAAAATAGAATAAAAATAACTCACAATACTTGCACAAAAAATAAATAAAAATATAAAATAAAAAAAATATTTAAATTATTAGGTAATTTCAAGGATTCAATTTTTTTTAAAAAAAAGAGACGACTAATTTTAAAAAGCAGGTACGTGCTGCTTTTACAGAAACATTTTAAATCGGAACGAAAATCATTCATTTTTTAAAAACAACGTCTGAATATTTTATATAATTTTTAAAACAAAGAAAAAAAAGTAAATTTAAAAGTTCTCACTTCTACTAAAACAGTATAATGTTTTAAATAATGAAAGAAAAAATGTTAATAAGAAAAATACATTTCAGTAAAACAGCCGATCTAAAAACCTTTATTTCCTTCATTTAATGTTACATTTCTTTATATTTTTTTTAAAAAAATGACTGATCAAATTGAAATTAGTTTCAGAAGAAAAAAATGCATGATATATATGTATACCATAGATATTTAAGTTAAAAATACACCAAAGAAAAAGCTTTAGTTGCAAAACAGCCATTGAGATTCGACCTCAACACTTTTTTACTTTCATAATTTATAGATGAGATGAATTTATAGATGAAAAAGTTAGTTGAGCCTTCAGCAATCACCTCTCAGATGGGGATACAAAATATTTTTTGACAATAGTTCCAAGTTCTGGTTAATAAGTGAACTGTAAGCATTAAAAATTGGGGTATAATCATAATTTATTAAAGTAAACAAATGATTGCTATAAAATGTAAGATAATTCATTTGAATCTATTATTAATATCTTATGTGAAACATCAAAGAACAGAAAAGAGCAAGGTCCAAATCAGACCATCAAGGATGAG